>JAWPHD010025727.1:0-15412 GCA_037043455.1 Cyrtodaria siliqua
CACATATATATTCAGTTCTTACAAATATATATTCAGTTCTTACACATATATATTCAGTTCTTACACATATATATTCAGTTCTTACACATATATATTCCGTTCTTACACATCTATATTCAGTTCTTACGAATATATTCAGTTCTTACGCATATATATTCAGTTCTTACACATATATATTCAGTTCTTACACATATATATTCAGTTCTTACGCATATATATTCAGTTCTTACACATATATATTCAGTTCTTACACATATATATTTAGTTCTTACACATATATATTCAGTTCTTACACATATATATTCAGTTCTTACACATATATATTCCGTTCTTACGCATATATATTCAGTTCTTACACATATATATTCAGTTCTTACTCATATATATTCCGTTCTTACGCATATATATTCCGTTCTTACACATATATATTCAGTTCTTACACATATATATTCAGTTCTTACACATATATATTCAGTTCTTACACGTATATATTCAGTTCTTACCCATATATATTCCGTTCTTACACATATATATTCAGTTCTTAAACATATATATTCAGTTCTTACACATATATATTCAGTTCTTACGCATATATATTCAGTACTTACGCATATTTATTCAGTTCTTACGCATATATAATCAGTTATTACGCATATATATTCCGTTCTTACACATATATATTCAGTTCTTACACATATATTTTCAGTTCTTACTCATATATATTCAGTTTTTACGCATATATATTCAGAACTTACGCATATTTATTCAGTTCTTACGCATATATAATCAGTTTTACGCATATATATTCAGTTCTTACAGCATATATATTCAGTTCTTACACATATATATTCCGTTCTTACACATATATATTCCGTTCTTACACATTTATATTCCGTTTTTACACATATATATTCAGTTCTTACACATATATATTCAGTTCTTACACATATATATTCGTTCTTACACATATATATTCCGTTCTTACGCATATATATTCCGTTTTTACGCATATATATTCCGTTCTTACGCATATATATTCAGTTCTTACGCAAATATATTCCCTTCTTACGCATATATATTCCGTTCTTACACATATATATTCCGTTCTTACACATATATATTCAGTTCTTACACATATATATTCAGTTCTTTCACATATATATTCAGTTCTTACACATATATATTCAGTTCTTACAAATATATATTCTGTTCTTACGCATATGTATTCAGTTCTTACGCATATATTCAGTTCTAACGCATATATATTCAGTTCTTACACATATATATTCAGTTCTTACGCATATATATTCAGTTCTTACACATATATATTCAGTACTTACGCATATATATTCCGTTCTTACACATATATATTCAGTTCTTACGCATATATATTCAGTTCTTACACATATACATTCAGTTCTTACACATATATATTCAGTACTTACACATATATATTCAGTTCTTACACATATATATTCCGTTCTTACGGATATATATTCAGTTCTTAAACATATATATTCAGTTCTTACACATATATATTCAGTTCTTACGCATATATATTCAGTACTTACGCATATTTATTCAGTTCTTACGCATATATAATCAGTTATTACGCATATATATTCCGTTCTTACACATATATATTCAGTTCTTACACATATATTTTCAGTTCTTACTCATATATATTCAGTTTTTACGCATATATATTCAGAACTTACGCATATTTATTCAGTTCTTACGCATATATAATCAGTTCTTACGCATATATATTCAGTTCTTACGCATATATATTCAGTTCTTACACATATATATTCAGTTCTTACACATATAAATTCAGTTCTTACACATATATATTCAGTTCTTACACCTTTATATTAAGTTCTTACACATATATTCAGTTCTTACGCATATATATTCCGTTCTTACGCATATATATTCCGTTCTTACGCATATATATTCAGTTCTTACACATATATATTCCGTTCTTACACACATATATTAAGTTCTTACACATATATATTCAGTTCTTACGCATATATTCAGTTCTAACGCATATATATTCAGTTCTTACACATATATATTCAGTTCTTACGCATATATATTCAGTTCTTAAACATATATATTCAGTACTTACGCATATATATTCAGTTCTTACGCATATATATTCCGTTCTTACACATATATATTCAGTTCTTACACATATATATTCAGTTCTTACACATATATATTCAGTTCTTACACATATATATTCCGTTCTTACGCATATATATTCAGTTCTTACACATATATATTCAGTTCTTACACATATATATTCAGTTCTTACACATATATATTGCATTCTTACTCATATATATTCCGTTCTTACACATATATATTCAGTTCTTACAGATATATATTCCGTTCTTACCCATATATATTCAGTTCTTACACATATATATTCAGTTCTTACACATATATATTCAGTTCGTACACATATATATTCAGTTCTTTAACATATATATTCAGTTCTTACGCATATATATTCAGTTCTTACACATATATATTCAGTACTTACGCATATATATTCAGTTCTTACACATATATATTCAGATCTTACGCATATATATTCAGTTCTTACACATATATATTCAGTTCTTACACATATAAATTCAGTTCTTACACATATATATTCAGTTCTTACACATATATATTAAGTTCTTACACATATATTCAGTTCTTACGCATATATATTCCGTTCTTACGCATATATATTCCGTTCTTACGCATATATATTCAGTTCTTACACATATATATTCCGTTCTTACACACATATATTAAGTTCTTACACATATATATTCAGTTCTTACGCATATATTCAGTTCTAACGCATATATATTCAGTTCTTAAACATATATATTCAGTTCTTACGCATATATATTTAGTTCTTACACATATATATTCAGTACTTACGCATATATATTCCGTTCTTACACATATATATTCAGTTCTTACGCATATATATTCAGTTCTTACACATATATATATTCATTTCTTACACATATATATTCAGTTCTTACACATATATATTCCGTTCTTACGCATATATATTCAGTTCTTACACATATATATTCAGTTCTTACACATATATATTCAGTTCTTACACATATATATTGCATTCTTACTCATATATATTCCGTTCTTACACATATATATTCAGTTCTTACAGATATATATTCCGTTCTTACGCATATATATTCAGTTCTTACACATATATATTCAGTTCTTACACATATATATTCAGTTCGTACACATATATATTCAGTTCTTTCACATATATATTCAGTTCTTACGCATATATATTCAGTTCTTACACATATATATTCAGTACTTACGCATATATATTCAGTTCTTACACATATATATTCCGTTCTTACGCATATATATTCAGTTCTTACACATATATATTCAGTTCTTACACATATATATTCAGTTCTTACACATATATAGTCAGTTCTTACACATATATATTAAGTTCTTACACATATATTCAGTTCTTACGCATATATATTCCGTTCTTACGCATATATATTCCGTTTTTACGCATATATATTCCGTTCTTACGCATATATATTCAGTTCTTACACATATATATTCCGTTCTTACACACATATAATAAGTTCTTACACATATATATTCAGTTCTTACAAATATATATTCAGTTCTTACACATATATATTCAGTTCTTACACATATATATTCAGTTCTTACACATATATATTCCGTTCTTACACATCTATATTCAGTTCTTACGAATATATTCAGTTCTTACGCATATATATTCAGTTCTTACACATATATATTCAGTTCTTACACATATATATTCAGTTCTTACGCATATATATTCAGTTCTTACACATATATATTCAGTTCTTACACATATATATTTAGTTCTTACACATATATATTCAGTTCTTACACATATATATTCAGTTCTTACACATATATATTCCGTTCTTACGCATATATATTCAGTTCTTACACATATATATTCAGTTCTTACTCATATATATTCCGTTCTTACGCATATATATTCCGTTCTTACACATATATATTCAGTTCTTACACATATATATTCAGTTCTTACACATATATATTCAGTTCTTACACGTATATATTCAGTTCTTACCCATATATATTCCGTTCTTACACATATATATTCAGTTCTTAAACATATATATTCAGTTCTTACACATATATATTCAGTTCTTACGCATATATATTCAGTACTTACGCATATTTATTCAGTTCTTACGCATATATAATCAGTTATTACGCATATATATTCCGTTCTTACACATATATATTCAGTTCTTACACATATATTTTCAGTTCTTACTCATATATATTCAGTTTTTACGCATATATATTCAGAACTTACGCATATTTATTCAGTTCTTACGCATATATAATCAGTTCTTACGCATATATATTCAGTTCTTACGCATATATATTCAGTTCTTACTCATATATATTCCGTTCTTACACATCTATATTCCGTTCTTACACATTTATATTCCGTTTTTACACATATATATTCAGTTCTTACACATATATATTCAGTTCTTACACATATATATTCGTTCTTACACATATATATTCCGTTCTTACGCATATATATTCCGTTTTTACGCATATATATTCCGTTCTTACGCATATATATTCAGTTCTTACGCAAATATATTCCCTTCTTACGCATATATATTCCGTTCTTACACATATATATTCCGTTCTTACACATATATATTCAGTTCTTACACATATATATTCAGTTCTTTCACATATATATTCAGTTCTTACACATATATATTCAGTTCTTACAAATATATATTCTGTTCTTACGCATATGTATTCAGTTCTTACGCATATATTCAGTTCTAACGCATATATATTCAGTTCTTACACATATATATTCAGTTCTTACGCATATATATTCAGTTCTTACACATATATATTCAGTACTTACGCATATATATTCCGTTCTTACACATATATATTCAGTTCTTACGCATATATATTCAGTTCTTACACATATACATTCAGTTCTTACACATATATATTCAGTACTTACACATATATATTCAGTTCTTACACATATATATTCCGTTCTTACGGATATATATTCAGTTCTTACACATATATACTCAGTTCTTACACATATATATTCAGTTCTTACACATATATATTCCATTCTTTCGCATATATTTTCCGTTCTTACACATATATATTCAGTTCTTACGCATATATATTCCGTTCTTACGCATATATATTCCGTTCTTACGCATATATATTCCGTTCTTACGCATATATATTCCGTTCTTACGCATATATATTCCGTTCTTACGTATATATATTCAGTTCTTACACATATCTATTCAGTTCTTACACATATAAATTCAGTTCTTACACATATCTATTCAGTTCTTACACATATAAATTCAGTTCTTACACATATATATTCTGTTCTTACGCATATATATTGAGTTCTTACGCATATATTTAGTTCTAACGCATATATATTCAGTTCTTACACGTATATATTCAGTTCTTACGCATATATATTCAGTTCTTACACATATATATTCAGTACTTACGCATATATATTCCGTTCTTACACATATATATTCAGTTCTTACGCATATATATTCAGTTCTTACACATATACATTCAGTTCTTACACATATATATTCAGTACTTACAAATATATATTCAGTTCTTACACATATATATTCCGTTCTTACGCATATATATTCAGTTCTTACACATATATACTCAGTTCTTAAACATATATATTCAGTTCTTACACATATATATTCCATTATTTCGCATATATTTTCCGCTCTTACACATATATATTCAGTTCTTACACATATATATTCCATTATTTCGCATATATTTTCCGCTCTTACACATATATATTCAGTTCTCACACATATAAATTCAGTTCTTACACATATATATTTAGTTCTTACACACATATATTCAGTTCTTACACATATATATTCAGTTCTTACGCATATATATTCCGTTCTTACGCATATATATTCCGTTCTTACGCATATATATTCCTTTCTTACGCATATATATTCAGTTCTTACACATATATATTCAGTTCTTACGCATATATATTCCGTTCTTACGCATATATATTCCGTTCTTACGCATATATATTCAGTTATTACACATATATATTCATTTCTTACACATATATATTCCGTTCTTACGCATATATATTCAGTACTTACACATATATATTCAGTTCTTACACATATATATTCCGTTCTTACGCATATATATTCAGTTCTTACACATATATACTCAGTTCTTAAACATATATATTCAGTTCCTACACATATATATTCCATTATTTCGCATATATTTTCCGTTCTTACACATATATATTCAGTTCTTACGCATATATATTCCGTTCTTACGCATATATATTCCTTTCTTACGCATATATATTCCGTTCTTACGCATATATATTCCGTTCTTACGCATATATAATCCGTTCCTACGCATATATATTCAGTTCTTACACATATATATTTAGTTCTCACACATATAAATTCAGTTCTTACACATATATATTCAGTTCTTACACATATATATTTAGTTCTTACACACATATATTCAGTTCTTACACATATATATTCAGTTCTTACGCATATATATTCCGTTCTTACGCATATATATTCCGTTCTTACGCATATATATTCCGTTCTTACGCATATATATTCAGTTCTTACACATATATATTCAGTTCTTACGCATATATATTCCGTTCTTACGCATATATATTCCGTTCTTACGCATATATATTCAGTTATTACACATATATATTCATTTCTTACACATATATATTCCGTTCTTACGCATATATATTCAGTTCTTACGCATATATATTCCGTTCTTACGCATATATATTCCGTTCTTCCGCATATATATTCAGTTCTTATGCATATATATTCAGTTTTTAAGCATATATATTCAGTTCTTACGCATATATTTTCAGTTCTTACGCATATACATTCAGTTCTTACACATTCAGTTCTTACACATATATATTCAGTTCTTACGCATATATATTCGTTCTTACACATATATATTCCGTTCTTACGCATATATATTCCGTTCTTACGTATATATATTCCGTTCTTACGCATATATATTCCGTTCTTACGCAAATATATTCCGTTCTTACGCATATATATTCAGTTCTTACACATATATATTCCGTTCTTACACATATATATTCAGTTCTTACACATATGTATTCAGTTCTTTAACATATATATTCAGTTCTTACACATATATATTCAGTTCTTACAAATATATATTCTGTTCTTACGCATATATATTGAGTTCTTACGCATATATTCAGTTCTAACGCATATATATTCAGTTCTTACACGTATATATTCAGTTCTTACGCATATATATTCAGTTCTAACACATATATATTCAGTACTTACGCATATATATTCCGTTCTTACACATATATATTCAGTTCTTACTCATATATATTCAGTTCTTACACATATACATTCAGTTCTTACACATATATATTCAGTACTTACACATATATATTCAGTTCTTACACATATATATTCCATTCTTACGCATATATATTCAGTTCTTACACATATATATTCAGTTCTTACACATATATATTCAGTTCTTACACATATATATTCAGTTCTTACGGATATTTATCCGTTCTTACGCATATAAATTCCGTTCTTACGCATATATATTCCGTTCTTACACATACATATTCAGTTCTTACACATATATATTCAGTTCTTACACATATATATTCAGTTCTTACACATATATATTCGTTCTTACACATATATATTCCGTTCTTACGCAAATATATTCCGTTCTTACGCATATATATTCAGTTCTTACACATATATATTCCGTTCTTACACATATATATTCAGTTCTTACACATATATATTCAGTTCTTTCACATATATATTCAGTTCTTACAAATATATATTCTGTTCTTACGCATATATATTGAGTTATTATGCATATATTTAGTTCTAACGCATATATATTCAGTTCTTACACGTATATATTCAGTTCTTACACATATATATTCAGTACTTACGCATATATATTCCGTTCTTACACATATATATTCAGTTCTTACGCATATATATTCAGTTCTTACACATATACATTTAGTTCTTACACATATATATTCAGTACTTACACATATATATTCAGTTCTTACACATATATAATCCGTTCTTACGCATATATATTCAGTTCTTACACATATATATTCAGTTCTTACACATATATATTCAGTTCTTACAAATATATATTCAGTTCTTACGCATATATATTCAATTCTTACGCATATTTTCAGTTCTTACGTATATATATTCAGTTCTTACACATATATATTCAGTTCTTTCACATATATATTCAGTTCTTACACATATATATTCAGTTCTTACAAATATATATTCTGTTCTTACGCATATATATTCAGTTCTTACGCATATATTCAGTTCTAACGCATATATATTCAGTTCTTACACATATATATTCAGTTCTTAAGCATATATATTCAGTTCTTACACATATATATTCAGTACTTACGCATATATATTCCGTTCTTACACATATATATTCAGTTCTTACGCATATATATTCAGTTCTTACACATATACATTCAGTTCTTACACATATATATTCAGTACTTACACATATATATTCAGTTCTTACACATATATATTCCGTTCTTACGCATATATATTCAGTTCTTACACATATATATTCAGTTCTTACACATATATATTCCATTCTTTCACATATATTTTCCGTTCTTACACATATATATTCAGTTCTTACGCATATATATTCCGTTCTTACGCATATATATTCCGTTCTTACGCATATATATTCCATTATTACGCATATATATTCCGTTCTTACGCATATATATTCAGTTCTTACACATATATATTCAGTTCTTACGCATATATATTCCATTCTTACGCATATATATTCCGTTCTTACGCATATATATTCAGTTATTACACATTTATATTCATTTCTTACACATATATATTCCGTTCTTACGCATATATATTCAGTTCTTACGCAAATATATTCCGTTCTTACGCATATATATTCAGTTCTTACACATATATATTCCGTTCTTACACATATATATTCAGTTCTTACACATATATATTCAGTTCTTTAACATATATATTCAGTTCTTACACATATATATTCAGTTCTTACAAATATATATTCTGTTCTTACGCATATATATTGAGTTCTTACGCATATATTTAGTTCTAACGCATATATATTCAGTTCTTACACGTATATATTCAGTTCTTACGCATATATATTCAGTTCTTACACATATATATTCAGTACTTACGCATATATATTCCGTTCTTACACATATATATTCAGTTCTTACTCATATATATTCAGTTCTTACACATATACATTCAGTTCTTACACATATATATTCAGTACTTACACATATATATTCAGTTCTTACACATATATATTCCGTTCTTACGCATATATATTCAGTTCTTACACATATATATTCAGTTCTTACACATATATATTCAGTTCTTACAAATATATATTCAGTTCTTACGCATATATATTCAATTCTTACTCATATTTTCAGTTCTTACGTATATATATTCAGTTCTTACACATATATATTCATTTCTTTCACATATATATTCAGTTCTTACACATATATATTCAGTTCTTACAAATATATATTCTGTTCTTACGCATATATATTCAGTTCTTACGCATATATTCAGTTCTAACGCATATATATTCAGTTCTTACACATATATATTCAGTTCTTAGGCATATATATTCAGTTCTTACACATATATATTCAGTACTTACGCATATATATTCCGTTCTTACACATATATATTCAGTTCTTACGCATATATATTCAGTTCTTACACATATACATTCAGTTCTTACACATATATATTCAGTACTTACACATATATATTCAGTTCTTACGCATATATATTCAGTTCTTACACATATATATTCAGTTCTTACACATATATATTCCATTCTTTCACATATATTTTCCGTTCTTACACATATATATTCAGTTCTTACGCATATATATTCCGTTCTTACGCATATATATTCCGTTCTTACGCATATATATTCCGTTCTTACGCATATATAATCCGTTCTTACGCATATATATTCAGTTCTTACGCATATATTTTCAGTTCTTACGCATATACATTCAGTTCTTACACATATATATTCAGTTCTTACACATACATATTCAGTTCTTACACATATATATTCAGTTCTTACACACATATAATCAGTTCTTACGCATATATTCCGTTCTTACGCATATATATTCAGTTCTTACGAATATAATCGGTTCTTACGCATATATATTAAGTTCTTTCACATATATATTCAATTCTTACACATATATATTCAGTTCTTACACATATATATTCAGTTCTTACACATATATATTCAGTTCTTACACATATATATTCAGTTCTTACACATATATATTCGTTCTTACACATATATATTCCGTTCTTACGCAAATATATTCCGTTCTTACGCATATATATTCAGTTCTTACACATATATATTCCGTTCTTACACATATATATTCAGTTCTTACACATATATATTCAGTTCTTTCACATATATATTCAGTTCTTACACATATATATTCAGTTCTTACAAATATATATTCTGTTCTTACGCATATATATTCAGTTCTTACGCATATATTCAGTTCTAACGCATATATATTCAGTTCTTACACATATATATTCAGTTCTTACTCATATATATTCAGTTCTTACACATATATATTCAGTACTTACGCATATATATTCCGTTCTTACACATATATATTCAGTTCTTACGCATATATATTCAGTTCTTACACATATACATTCAGTTCTTACACATATATATTCAGTACTTACAAATATATATTCAGTTCTTACACATATATATTCCGTTCTTACGCATATATATTCAGTTCTTACACATATATACTCAGTTCTTAAACATATATATTCAGTTCTTACACATATATATTCCATTATTTCGCATATATTTTCCGCTCTTACACATATATATTCAGTTCTTACACATATATATTCCATTATTTCGCATATATTTTCCGCTCTTACACATATATATTCAGTTCTCACACATATAAATTCAGTTCTTACACATATATATTCAGTTCTTACACATATATATTTAGTTCTTACACACATATATTCAGTTCTTACACATATATATTCAGTTCTTACGCATATATATTCCGTTCTTACGCATATATATTCCGTTCTTACGCATATATATTCCTTTCTTACGCATATATATTCAGTTCTTACACATATATATTCAGTTCTTACGCATATATATTCCGTTCTTACGCATATATATTCCGTTCTTACGCATATATATTCAGTTATTACACATATATATTCATTTCTTACACATATATATTCCGTTCTTACGCATATATATTCAGTACTTACAGATATATATTCAGTTCTTACACATATATATTCCGTTCTTACGCATATATATTCAGTTCTTACACATATATACTCAGTTCTTAAACATATATATTCAGTTCTTACACATATATATTCCATTATTTCGCATATATTTTCCGTTCTTACACATATATATTCAGTTCTTACGCATATATATTCCGTTCTTACGCATATATATTCCTTTCTTACGCATATATATTCCGTTCTTACGCATATATATTCCGTTCTTAGGCATATATAATCCTTTCCTACGCATATATATTCAGTTCTTACACATATATATTCAGTTCTCACACATATAAATTCAGTTCTTACACATATATATTCAGTTCTTACACATATATATTTAGTTCTTACACACATATATTCAGTTCTTACACATATATATTCAGTTCTTACGCATATATATTCCGTTCTTACGCATATATATTCCGTTCTTACGCATATATATTCCGTTCTTACGCATATATATTCAGTTCTTACACATATATATTCAGTTCTTACGCATATATATTCCGTTCTTACGCATATATATTCCGTTCTTACGCATATATATTCAGTTATTACACATATATATTCATTTCTTACACATATATATTCCGTTCTTACGCATATATATTCAGTTCTTACGCATATATATTCCGTTCTTACGCATATATATTCCGTTCTTCCGCATATATATTCAGTTCTTATGCATATATATTCAGTTTTTAAGCATATATATTCAGTTCTTACGCATATATTTTCAGTTCTTACGCATATACATTCAGTTCTTACACATTCAGTTCTTACACATATATATTCAGTTCTTACGCATATATATTCGTTCTTACACATATATATTCCGTTCTTACGCATATATATTCCGTTCTTACGTATATATATTCCGTTCTTACGCATATATATTCCGTTCTTACGCAAATATATTCCGTTCTTACGCATATATATTCAGTTCTTACACATATATATTCCGTTCTTACACATATATATTCAGTTCTTACACATATATATTCAGTTCTTTAACATATATATTCAGTTATTACACATATATATTCAGTTCTTACAAATATATATTCTGTTCTTACGCATATATATTGAGTTCTTACGCATATATTCAGTTCTAACGCATATATATTCAGTTCTTACACGTATATATTCAGTTCTTACGCATATATATTCAGTTCTAACACATATATATTCAGTACTTACGCATATATATTCCGTTCTTACACATATATATTCAGTTCTTACTCATATATATTCAGTTCTTACACATATACATTCAGTTCTTACACATATATATTCAGTACTTACACATATATATTCAGTTCTTACACATATATATTCCATTCTTACGCATATATATTCAGTTCTTACACATATATATTCAGTTCTTACACATATATATTCAGTTCTTACACATATATATTCAGTTCTTACGGATATATATTCCGTTCTTACGCATATATATTCCGTTCTTACGCATATATATTCCGTTCTTACACATACATATTCAGTTCTTACACATATATATTCAGTTCTTACACATATATATTCAGTTCTTACACATATATATTCGTTCTTACACATATATATTCCGTTCTTACGCAAATATATTCCGTTCTTACGCATATATATTCAGTTCTTACACATATATATTCCGTTCTTACACATATATATTCAGTTCTTACACATATATATTCAGTTCTTTCACATATATATTCAGTTCTTACACATATATATTCAGTTCTTACAAATATATATTCTGTTCTTACGCATATATATTCAGTTCTTACGCATATATTCAGTTCTAACGCATATATATTCAGTGCTTACACATATATATTCAGTTATTACTCATATATATTCAGTTCTTACACATATATATTCAGTACTTACGCATATATATTCCGTTCTTTCACATATATATTCAGTTCTTACGCATATATATTCAGTTCTTACACATAGACATTCAGTTCTTACACATATATATTCAGTACTTACAAATATATATTCAGTTCTTACACATATATATTCCGTTCTTACGCATATATATTCAGTTCTTACACATATATACTCAGTTCTTAAACATATATATTCAGTTCTTACACATATATATTCCATTATTTCGCATATATTTTCCGCTCTTACACATATATATTCAGTTCTTACACATATATATTCCGTTCTTACGCATATATATTCCTTTCTTACGCATATATATTCCGTTCTTACGCATATATATTCCGTTCTTACGCATATATAATCCGTTCTTACGCATATATATTCAGTTCTTACACATATATATTCAGTTCTCACACATATAAATTCAGTTCTTACACATATATATTCAGTTCTTACACATATATATTTAGTTCTTACACACATATATTCAGTTCTTACACATATATATTCAGTTCTTACGCATATATATTCCGTTCTTACGCATATATATTCCGTTCTTACGCATATATATTCAGTTCTTACACATATATATTCAGTTCTTACGCATATATATTCCGTTCTTACGCATATATATTCCGTTCTTACGCATATATATTCAGTTATTACACATATATATTCATTTCTTACACATATATATTCCGTTCTTACGCATATTTATTCAGTTCTTACGCATATATATTCCGTTCTTACGCATATATATTCCGTTCTTCCGCATATATATTCAGTTCTTATGCATATATATTCAGTTTTTACGCATATATATTCAGTTCTTACGCATATATTTTCAGTTCTTACGCATATACATTCAGTTCTTACACATTCAGTTCTTACACATATATATTCAGTTCTTACGCATATATATTCGTTCTTACACATATATATTCCGTTCTTACGCATATATATTCCGTTCTTCCGCATATATATTCAGTTCTTATGCATATATATTCAGTTTTTACGCATATATATTCAGTTCTTACGCATATATTTTCAGTTCTTACGCATATACATTCAGTTCTTACACATTCAGTTCTTACACATATATATTCAGTTCTTACGCATATATATTCGTTCTTACACATATATATTCCGTTCTTACGCATATATATTCCGTTCTTACGCATATATATTCCGTTCTTACGCATATATATTCCGTTCTTACGCAAATATATTCCGTTCTTACGCATATATATTCAGTTCTTACACATATATATTCCGTTCTTACACATATATATTCAGTTCTTACACATATATATTCAGTTCTTTAACATATATATTCAGTTCTTACACATATATAATCAGTTCTTACAAATATATATTCTGTTCTTACGCATATATATTGAGTTCTTACGCATATATTCAGTTCTAACGCATATATATTCAGTTCTTAAACGTATATATTCAGTTCTTACGCATATATATTCAGTTCTAACACATATATATTCAGTACTTACACATATATATTCCGTTCTTACACATATATATTCAGTTCTTACGCATATATATTCAGTTCTTACACATATACATTCAGTTCTTACACATATATATTCAGTACTTACACATATATATTCAGTTCTTACACATATATATTCCATTCTTACGCATATATATTCAGTTCTTACACATATATATTCAGTTCTTACACATATATATTCAGTTCTTACACATATATATTCAGTTCTTACTGATATATATTTCGTTCTTACGCATATATATTCCGTTCTTACGCATATATATTCCGTTCTTACACATATATATTCAGTTCTTACGCATATATATTCAGTTCTTACACATATACATTCAGTTATTACACATATATATTC
>JAWPHD010025728.1:0-15410 GCA_037043455.1 Cyrtodaria siliqua
ATATATATTCACTTCTTAGACATATATATTCCGTTCTTACACATATATATTCAGTTTTACGCATATATATTCAGTTCTTACTCATATATATTCCGTTTTTACGCATACATATTCAGTTCTTACGCATATATATTCCGTTCTTACACATATATATTCAGTTTTACGCATATATATTCAGTTCTTACTCATATATATTCCGTTCTTACGCATACATATTCAGTTCTTACGCATATATATTCAGTTCTTATGCATATATATTCAGTACTTACGCATATATATTCAGTTCTTACGCATATATATTCAGTTCTTATGCATATATATTCAGTTCTTACACATATATATTCAGTTCTTACACATATATATTCAGTTCTTACACATATATATTCAGTTCTTACACATATATATTTAGTTTTACGCATATATATTCAGTTCTTACTCATATATATTCCGTTCTTACGCATACATATTCAGTTCTTACGCATATATATTCAGTTCTTATGCATATATATTCAGTACTTACGCATATATATTCAGTTCTTACGCATATATATTCAGTTCTTACGCATATATATTCAGTTCTTACACATATATATTCAGTTCTTACACATATATATTCAGTTCTTACACATATATATTCACTTCTTACACATATATATTCCGTTCTTACACAAATATATTCCGTTCATACACATATATATTCCGTTCTTACACATATATATTCCGTTTTTACACATATATATTCAGTTCTTACACATATATATTCAGTTCTTAGACATATATATTCCGTTCTTAAACATATATATTCCGCTCTTACGCATATATATTCCGTTCTTACGCATATATATTCAGTTCTTACGCATATATATTCATTTCTTACACATATATATTCAGTTCTTACAGATATATATTCAGTTCTTACGCATATATATTCAGTTCTTACGCATATATATTCAGTTTTTACGCATATATATTTATTTCTTACACATATATTTTCAGTTCTTACAAGTACATATTCCGTTCTTACACATATATATTCCGTTCTTACACATATATATTCCGTTCTTATACATATATATTCAGTTCTTACACATATTTATTCATTTCTTACACAAATATATTCAGTTCTTACACATATATATTCCGTTCTTACACATATATACACATATATTCCGTTCTTTCACATATATATTCCGTTCTTATACGTACATATTCCGTTCTTACACATATATATTCCGTTCTTACACATATATATTCCATTCTTCCGCATATATATTCAGTTCTTACGCATATATATTCAGTTTTTACACATATATATTCAGTTCTTACAAATATATATTCAGTTCTTACCCATATATATTCATTTCTTACACATATATATTCAGTTCTTACACATATATATTCAGTTCTTACACATATATATTCAGTTCTTACACATATATATTCAGTTCTTACACATATATATTCAGTTTTACGCATATATATTCAGTTCTTACTCATATATATTCCGTTCTTACGCATACATATTCAGTTCTTACGCATATATATTCAGTTCTTATGCATATATATTCAGTACTTACGCATATATATTCAGTTCTTACGCATATATATTCAGTTCTTACGCATATATATTCAGTTCTTACACATATATATTCAGTTCTTACACATATATATTCAGTTCTTACACATATATATTCAGTTCGTACACATATATATTCCGTTCTTACACATATATATTCCGTTCATACACATATATATTCCGTTCTTACACATATATATTCCGTTTTTACACATATATATTCAGTTCTTACACATATATATTCAGTTCTTAGACATATATATTCCGTTCTTAAACATATATATTCCGCTCTTACGCATATATATTCCGTTCTTACGCATATATATTCAGTTCTTACGCATATATATTCATTTCTTACACATATATATTCAGTTCTTACAGATATATATTCAGTTCTTACGCATATATATTCAGTTCTTACGCATATATATTCAGTTTTTACGCATATATATTTATTTCTTACACATATATTTTCAGTTCTTACAAGTACATATTCCGTTCTTACACATATATATTCCGTTCTTACACATATATATTCCGTTCTTATACATATATATTCAGTTCTTACACATATTTATTCATTTCTTACACAAATATATTCAGTTCTTACACATATATATTCCGTTCTTACACATATATACACATATATTCCGTTCTTTCACATATATATTCCGTTCTTATACGTACATATTCCGTTCTTACACATATATATTCCGTTCTTACACATATATATTCCATTCTTCCGCATATATATTCAGTTCTTACGCATATATATTCAGTTTTTACACATATATATTCAGTTCTTACAAATATATATTCAGTTCTTACCCATATATATTCATTTCTTACACATATATATTCCGTTTTTACACATATATATTCCGTTCTTACACATATATATTCCGTTCTTACACATATATATTCCGTTCTTACACGTACATATTCCGTTCTTACACATATATATTCCGTTCTTACACATATATATTCCATTCTTCCGCATATATATTCAGTTCTTACGCATATATATTCAGTTCTTACACATATATATTCAGTTCTTACAAATATATATTCAGTTCTTACACATATATATTCAGTTCTTACACATATATATTCATTTCTTACACATATATATTCCGTTTTTCACATATATATTCCGTTCTTACACATATATATTCCGTTCTTACACATATATATTCCGTTCTTACACGTAAATATTCCGTTCTTACACATAAATATTCCGTTCTTACACATATATATTCTTACACATATATTCCGTTCTTACACATATATATTCAATTCTTACATATATATATTCCGTTCTTACACATATATATTCCGTTCTTAGGCATATATATTCAGTTCTTACGCATATATAATCCGTTCTTACGCATATATATTCAATTCTTAAGCATATCTATTCAGTTCTTAAGCATATATATTCAGTTCTTACGCATATATATTCAGTTCTTACACATATATATTCAGTTCTTACACATATATTCAGTTCTTACACATATATTCAGTTCTAACACATATATATTCCGTTCTTACACATATTTATTCAGTTCTTACACATATATATTCCGTTCTTACACATATATATTCCGTTCTTACACATATATATTCCGTTCTTACGCAAATATATTTAGTTCTTACGCATATATATTCAGTTCTTACACATATATATTCAGTTCTTACAGATATATATTCAGTTCTTACGCATACATATTCAATTCTTACGCATATATATTCAGTTCTTACGCATATATATTCAGTTCTTACACATATATATTCAGTTCTTACACATATATATTCAGTTCTTATACATATATATTCAGTTCTTACACATATATATTCCGTTCTTACACATATATATTCCGTTCTTACACATATATATTCCGTTCTTACACATATATATTCAGTTCTTACACATATATATTCACTTCTTACACATATATATTCAGTTCTTACAGATATATATTCAGGTCTTACGCATATATATTCAGTTCTTAAGCATATATATTCAGATCTTACGCATATATATTCATTTCTTACACATATATATTCAGTTCTTACACATATATATTCCCATCTTACACGTACATATTCCGTTCTTACACATATATATTCCGTTCTTACACATATATATTCCTTTCTTACACATATATATTCAGTTCTTACACATATATATTCCGTTCTTACAGATATATATTCAGTTTTTACACATATATATTCAGTTCTTACACATATATATTCAGTTCTTACACATATACATTCCGTTCTTACACATATATATTCAGTTCTTACACATATATATTCAGTTATTACGCATATATATTCCGTTCTTACACATATATATTCCGTTCTTGCACATATATATTCCGTTCTTACGCATATATATTCAGTTCTTACGCATATATATTCATTTCTTACACATATATGTTTAGTTCTTACGCATATATATTCAGTTTTACGCATATATATTCAGTTCATATGCATATATATTCAGTTCATATGCATATATATTCAGTTCTTTCACATATATATTCAGTTCTTACACATATATATTCAGTTCTTACACATATATATTCAGTTCATTCACATATATATTCACTTCTTACACATATATTCAGTTCTGACACATATATATTCCGTTCTTATACGTACATATTCCGTTCTTACACATATATATTCCGTTCTTACACATATATATTCCATTCTTCCGCATATATATTCAGTTCTTACGCATATATATTCAGTTCTTTCACATATATATTCAGTTCTTACACATATATATTCATTTCTTACACATATATATTCAGTTCATTCACATATATATTCACTTCTTACACATATATTCAGTTCTGACACATATATATTCACCTCTTACACATATATATTCAGTTCTTACACATATATATTCAGTTCTTACGCATATATATTCAGTTTATACGCATATATATTCAGTTCTTACACATATATATTCAGTTCTTAGACATATATATTCAGTTCTTAATCATATTTTTTCAGTTCTTACACATATATATTCCGTTCTTACGCATATATATTCAGTTCTTACACATATATATTCAGTTCTTACACATATATATTCAGTTCTTACACATACATATTCAGTTCTTACACATATATATTCAGTTCATACACATATATATTCACTTCTTACACATATATATTCACTTCTTACACATATATATTCAGTTCTTACACATATATATTCAGTTCTTACACATATATATTCAGTTCTTACACATATATATTCATTTCTTACACATATATATGCCGTTCTTACACATATATATTACGTTCTTACACATATATATTCAGTTCTTACGCATATATTTTCAGTTCTTACGCATATATATTCAGTTCTTACGCATATATATTCAGTTCTTACACATATATATTCAGTTCTTACGCATATATATTCTTACACATATATTCAGTTCTTACCCATATATATTTCGTTCTTACACATATATATTCCGTTCTTACACATATATATTCAGTTCTTACATATATATATTCCGTTCTTACACATATATATTCAGTTCTTACACATATATATTCAGTTCTTACACATATATATTCCGTTCTTACACATATCTATTCCGTTTTTACACATATATATTCCGTTCTTACACATATATATTCCGTTCTTACACATATATTCCGTTCTTACGCATATATATTCCGTTCTTTCGCATATATATTCAGTTTTAAGCATATATATTCATTTCTTACGCATATATATTCAGTTTTTACACATATATATTAAATTCTTACACATATACATTCCGTTCTTACACATATATATTCCGTTCTTACACATATATATTCCGTTCTTAGACATATATATTCCGCTCTTACGCATATATATTCAGTTCTTACGCATACATATTCAGTTCTTGCACATATATATTCAGTTCTTACAGATATATATTCTGTTCTTACGCATATATATTCAGTTCTTACGCATATATATTCAGTTCCTACGCATATATATTCAGTTCTTACGCATATATATTCATTTCTTACACATATATGTTCAGTTCTTATGCATATATATTCCGTTCTTACACTTATATATTCAGTTCTTACAAATATATATTCAGTTCTTACACATATATATTCAGTTCTTAAACATATATATTCAGTTCTTACACATATATATTCAGTTATTACGCATATATATTCCGTTCTTACACATATATATTCAGTTCTTACACATATATATTCCGTTCTGACGCATATATATTCATTTCTTACGCATATATATTCATTTCTTACACATATATGTTCAGTTCTTACGCATATATATTCAGTTTTACGCATAGATATTCAGTTCTTTCACATATATATTCAGTTCTTACACATATATATTCAGTTCTTACACATATATATTCAGTTCTTACACATATATATTCAGTTCATACACATATATATTCACTTCTTACACATATATATTCAGTTCTTACACATATATATTCACTTCTTACACATATATATACAGTTCTTACGCATATATATTCAGTTTATACGCATATGAATTCAGTTCTTACACATATATATTCAGTTCTTACACATATATATTCAGTTCTTACACATATATATTCAGTTCTTACGCATATATATTCCGTTCTTACGGATATATATTCAGTTCTTACACATATATATTCAGTTCTTACACATATATATTCAGTTCTTACACATACATATTCAGTTCTTACACATATATATTCAGTTCATACACATATATATTCACTTCTTACACATGTATATTCACTTCTTACACATATATATTCAGTTCTTACACATATATATTCAGTTCTTACACATATATATTCAGTTCTTACACATATATATTCATTTCTTACACATATATATGCCGTTCTTACACATATATATTACGTTCTTACACATATATATTCAGTTCTTACGCATATATTTTCAGTTCTTACGCATATATATTCAGTTCTTACGCATATATATTCAGTTCTTACACATATATATTCAGTTCTTACGCATATATATTCTTACACATATATTCAGTTCTTACCCATATATATTTCGTTCTTACACATATATATTCCGTTCTTACACATATATATTCAGTTCTTACATATATATATTCCGTTCTTACACATATATATTCAGTTCTTACACATATATATTCAGTTCTTACACATATATATTCCGTTCTTACACATATCTATTCCGTTTTTACACATATATATTCCGTTCTTACACATATATATTCCGTTCTTACACATATATTCCGTTCTTACGCATATATATTCCGTTCTTTCGCATATATATTCAGTTTTAAGCATATATATTCATTTCTTACGCATATATATTCAGTTTTTACACATATATATTAAATTCTTACACATATACATTCCGTTCTTACACATATATATTCCGTTCTTACACATATATATTCCGTTCTTAGACATATATATTCCGCTCTTACGCATATATATTCAGTTCTTACGCATACATATTCAGTTCTTGCACATATATATTCAGTTCTTACAGATATATATTCTGTTCTTACGCATATATATTCAGTTCTTACGCATATATATTCAGTTCCTACGCATATATATTCAGTTCTTACGCATATATATTCATTTCTTACACATATATGTTCAGTTCTTATGCATATATATTCCGTTCTTACACTTATATATTCAGTTCTTACAAATATATATTCAGTTCTTACACATATATATTCAGTTCTTAAACATATATATTCAGTTCTTACACATATATATTCAGTTATTACGCATATATATTCCGTTCTTACACATATATATTCAGTTCTTACACATATATATTCCGTTCTGACGCATATATATTCATTTCTTACGCATATATATTCATTTCTTACACATATATGTTCAGTTCTTACGCATATATATTCAGTTTTACGCATAGATATTCAGTTCTTTCACATATATATTCAGTTCTTACACATATATATTCAGTTCTTACACATATATATTCAGTTCTTACACATATATATTCAGTTCATACACATATATATTCACTTCTTACACATATATATTCAGTTCTTACACATATATATTCACTTCTTACACATATATATACAGTTCTTACGCATATATATTCAGTTTATACGCATATGAATTCAGTTCTTACACATATATATTCAGTTCTTACACATATATATTCAGTTCTTACACATATATATTCAGTTCTTACGCATATATATTCCGTTCTTACGGATATATATTCAGTTCTTACACATATATATTCAGTTCTTACACATATATATTCAGTTCTTACACATACATATTCAGTTCTTACACATATATATTCAGTTCATACACATATATATTCACTTCTTACACATGTATATTCACTTCTTACACATATATATTCAGTTCTTACACATATATATTCAGTTCTTACACATATATATTCCGTTCTTACACATATATATGCCGTTCTTACATATATATATTCAGTTCTTACGCATATATATTCAGTTTTACGCATATATATTCCGTTCTTACGCATATATATTCAGTTTTTATACATATATTCAGTTCTTACACATATATATTCAGTTCTTACTCATATATATTCCCTTCTTACACATATATATTCAGTTCTTACGCATAGATATTCTTACACATATATTCAGTTCTTACACATATATATTCCGTTCTTACACATATATATTCCGTTCTTACACATATATATTCAGTTCTTACATATATATATTCCGTTCTTACACATATATATTCAGTTCTTACACATATATATTCAGTTCTTACATATATATATTCCGTTCTTACACATATATATTCCGTTCTTACACATATATATTCCGTTCTTACACATATATATTCCGTTCTTACACATATATTCCGTTCTTACGCATATATATTCCGTTCTTTCGCATATATATTCAGTTTTAAGCATATATATTCAGTTCTTACGCATATATCTTCAGTTTTTTTCACATATATATTCCATTCTTACACATATATATTCAGTTCTTACGCATATATATTCCGTTCTTACACATACATATTCAGTTCTTACACATATATATTCCGTTATTACACATATATATTCCGTTCTTACACATGTATATTCAGTTCTTACACATGTATATTCCGTTCTTACACATATATATTCAGTTCTTACACATATATAAACAGTTCTTACACATATATATTCCGTTCTTACACATATATATTCCGTTCTTACACATATATATTCCATTCTTACACATATATTCCGTTCTTACACATATAATCCGTTCTTACGCATATATATTCCGTTCTTTCGCATATATATTCAGTTTTACGCATATATATTCAGTTCTTACGCATATATATTCAGTTTTTACACATATATATTCCGTTCTTACACATATATATTCAGTTTATACGCATATAATTTCCGTTCTTACACATATATATTCCGCTCTTACGCATATATATTCTTACACATATATTCCGTTCTTACACATATATATTCAGTTCTTACACATATATATTCCGTTCTTACACATATATATTCCGTTCTTACGCATATATATTCAGTTCTTACGCATATATATTCCGTTCTTATAGATATATATTCAGTTTTTACACATATATATTCAGTCCTTACACATATATATTCAGTTCTTACACATATATATTCCGTTCTTACACATATATATTCCGTTCTTACACATATATATTCCGCTCTTACGCATATATATTCCGTTCTTATAGATATATATTCAGTTTTTACACATATATATTCAGTTCTTACACATATATATTCAGTTCTTACACATATATATTCCGTTCTTACACATATATATTCCGTTCTTACACATATATATTCCGCCCTTACGCATACATATTCAGTTCTTACACATATATATTCAGTTCTTATAGATATATATTCCGTTCTTACACATATATATTCAGTTCTTACGCATATATATTCAGTTCTTACGAATATATATTCATTTCCTACACATATATGTTCAGTTCTTATGCATATATATTCGGTACTTACACATATATATTCAGTTCTTACAAATATATATTCAGTTCTTACACATATATATTCAGTTCTTACACATATATATTCAGTTCTTACACATATATATTCAGTTATTACGCATATATATTCCGTTCTTACACATATATATTCCGTTCTTACACATATATATTCCGTTCTTACGCATATATATTCAGTTCTTACGCATATATATTCATTTCTTACACATATATGTTCAGTTCTTACGCATATATATTCAGTTTTACGCATATATATTCAGTTCATATGCATATATATTCAGTTCTTTCACATATATATTCAGTTCTTACACATATATATTCAGTTCTTACACATATATATTCAGTTCTTACACGTATATATTCAGTTCATTCACATATATATTCACTTCTTACACATATATTCAGTTCTAACACATATATATTCACTTCTTACACATATATATTCAGTTCTTACGCATATATATTCAGTTTATACTCATATATATTCAGTTCTTACGCATATATATTCAGTTCTTAGACATATATATTCAGTTCTTACACATATTTTTTCAGTTCTTACACATATATATTCCGTTCTTACGCATATATATTCAGTTCTTACACATATATATTCAGTTCTTACACATATATATTCAGTTCTTACACATACATATTCAGTTCTTACACATATATATTCAGTTCATACACATATATATTCACTTCTTACACATATATATTCACTTCTTACACATATATATTCAGTTCTTACACATATATATTCAGTTCTTACACATATATATTCAGTTCTTACACATATATATTCATTTCTTACACATATATATGCCGTTCTTACACATATATATTACGTTCTTACACATATATATTCAGTTCTTACGCATATATTTTCAGTTCTTACGCATATATATTCAGTTCTTACGCATATATATTCAGTTCTTACCGTATATATTCAGTTCTTACGCATATATATTTTTACACATATATTCAGTTCTTACACATATATATTCCGTTCTTACACATATATATTTCGTTCTTACACATATATATTCAGTTCTTACATATATATATTCCGTTCTTACACATATATATGCAGTTCTTACACATATATATTTAGTTCTTACACATATATATTCCCCTCTTACACATATATATTCCGTTCTTACACATATATATTCCGTTCTTACACATATATATTCCGTTCTTACACATATATTCCGTTCTTACGCATATATATTCCGTTCTTTCGCATATATATTCAGTTTTAAGCATATATATTCAGTTCTTACGCATATATATTCAGTTTTTACACATATATATTCCGTTCTTACAAATATATATTCAGTTCTTACGCATATATATTCCGTTCTTACGCATATATATTCAGTTCTTACCCATATATATTTTTACACATATATTCCGTTCTTACACATATATATTCAGTTCTTACACATATATATTCCGTTCTTACACATATATATTCCGTTCTTACGCATATATATTCAGTTCTTACGCATATATATTCAGTTCTTACACATATATATTCAGTTCTTACACATATATATTCAGTTCTTACGCATATTGTTCCGTTCCTACCCATATATATTCTTACACATATATTCCGTTCTTACACATATATATTCAGTTCTTACACATATATATTCAGTTCTTACACATATATAATCCGTTCTTACGCATATATATTCAGTTCTTACGCATATATATTCCGTTCTTACGGATATATATTCAGTTCTTACGGATATATATTCAGCTCATACGCATATATATTCAGTTCTTACGCATATATATTCAGTTCTTACACATATATATTCAGTTCTTACACATATATATTCAGTTCTTACACATATATATTCAGTTCTTACACATATATATTCCGTTCTTACACATATTTATTCCGTTCTTACACATATATATTCCGTTCTTACACATATATATTCAGTTCTTACACATATATATTCAATTCTTACACATATATATTCCGTTCTTACAAATATATATCCCGTTCTTACACGTACATATTCCGTTCTTACACATATATATTCCGTTCTTACACATATATATTCCGTTCTTACGCATATATATTCAGTTCTTACGCATACATATTCAGTTCTTACACATATATATTCAGTTCTTACAGATATATATTCAGTTCTTACGCATATATATTCAGTTCTTACTCATATATATTCAGTTCTTACGCATATATATTCATTTCTTACACATATATGTTCAGTTCTTATGCATATATATTCCGTTCTTACACATACATATTCAGTTCTTACACATATATATTCAGTTCATACACATATATATTCACTTCTTACACATATATATTCAGTTCTTACACATATATATTCAGTTCTTACACATATATATTCAGTTTTTACACATATATATTCAGTTTTTACACATATATATTCAGTTCTTACACATATATATTCAGTGCTTACACATATATATTCAGTTCTTAGGCATATATGTTCAGTTCTTACGCATATATATTCAGTTCTTACGCATATATATTCAGTTCTTACGCATACATATTCAGTTCTTACGCATATATATTCAGTTCTTACACATATATATTCCGTTCTTACACATATATATTCCGTTCTTACAGATATATTTTCAGTTCTTACGCATATATATTCCGTTCTTTCGCATATATATTCAGTTCTTACACATATATATTCAGTTCTTACGCATATATATTCAGTTCTTACGCATATATATTCAGTTCTTACACATATATATTCCGTTCTTACACATATATATTCCGTTCTTACAGATATATTTTCAGTTCTTACGCATATATATTCCGTTCTTTCGCATATATATTCAGTTCTTACACATATATATTCAGTTCTTACACATATATATTCAGTTCTTACATTTATATTCCGTTCCTACACATATATATTCCGTTCTTACACATATATATTCCGTTCTTACACATATATATTCCGTTCTTACGCATATATATTTTGACACATATATTCCGTTCTTACACATATATATTCAGTTCTTACACATAAATATTCCGTTCTTACACATATATATTCCGTTCTTACGCATATATATTCAGTTCTTACGCATATATATTCCGTTCTTACGCATATATATTCAGTTCTTACACATATATATTCAGTTCTTACACCTATATATTCAGTTCTTACACATAGATATTCCGTTCTTACACGTATATATTCAGTTCTTACACATATATATTCCGTTCTTACACATATTTATTCCGTTCTTACGCATATATATTCCGTTCTTACGCATATATATTTCGTTTTTTCGCATATATATGCAGTTCTTACGCATATATATTCAGTTCTTACACATATATATTCAGTTCTTACACATATATCTTCAGTTCTTACGCATACATATTCAGTTCTTACACATATATATTCAGTTCTTACAGATATATATTCAGTTCTTACACATATATATTCCGTTCTTACGCATATATATTCTTACACATATATTCCGTTCTTACACATATATATTCAGTTCTTACACATATATATTCCGGTCTTACGCATATATATTCCGTTCTTACGCATATATATTTAGTTCTTACGCATATATATTCCGTTCTTACGCATATATATTCAGTTCTTACACATATATATTCAGTTCTTACACATATATATTCAGTTCTTACACATATATATTCCGTTCTTACACATATATATTCCGTTCTTACACATATATATTCCGCTCTTACACATATAAATTCTGTTCTTACACATAGATATTCCGATCTTACACGTATATATTCAGTTGTTACACATATATATTCAGTTCTTACGCATATTGTTCCGTTCCTACCCATATATATTCTTACACATATATTCCGTTCTTACACATATATATTCAGTTCTTACACATATATATTCAGTTCTTACACATATATAATCCGTTCTTACGCATATATATTCAGTTCTTACGCATATATATTCCGTTCTTACGGATATATATTCAGTTCTTACGGATATATATTCAGCTCATACGCATATATATTCAGTTCTTACGCATATATATTCAGTTCTTACACATATATATTCAGTTCTTACACATATATATTCAGTTCTTACACATATATATTCAGTTCTTACACATATATATTCCGTTCTTACACATATTTATTCCGTTCTTACACATATATATTCCGTTCTTACACATATATATTCAGTTCTTACACATATATATTCAATTCTTACACATATATATTCCGTTCTTACAAATATATATCCCGTTCTTACACGTACATATTCCGTTCTTACACATATATATTCCGTTCTTACACATATATATTCCGTTCTTACGCATATATATTCAGTTCTTACGCATACATATTCAGTTCTTACACATATATATTCAGTTCTTACAGATATATATTCAGTTCTTACGCATATATATTCAGTTCTTACTCATATATATTCAGTTCTTACGCATATATATTCATTTCTTACACATATATGTTCAGTTCTTATGCATATATATTCCGTTCTTACACATACATATTCAGTTCTTACACATATATATTCAGTTCATACACATATATATTCAGTTCTTACACATATATATTCAGTTCTTACACATATATATTCAGTTCTTACACATATATATTCAGTTTTTACACATATATATTCAGTTTTTACACATATATATTCAGTTCTTACACATATATATTCAGTGCTTACACATATATATTCAGTTCTTAGGCATATATGTTCAGTTCTTACGCATATATATTCAGTTCTTACGCATATATATTCAGTTCTTACGCATACATATTCAGTTCTTACGCATATATATTCAGTTCTTACACATATATATTCCGTTCTTACACATATATATTCCGTTCTTACAGATATATTTTCAGTTCTTACGCATATATATTCCGTTCTTTCGCATATATATTCAGTTCTTACACATATATATTCAGTTCTTACGCATATATATTCAGTTCTTACGCATATATATTCAGTTCTTACACATATATATTCCGTTCTTACACATATATATTCCGTTCTTACAGATATATTTTCAGTTCTTACGCATATATATTCCGTTCTTTCGCATATATATTCAGTTCTTACACATATATATTCAGTTCTTACACATATATATTCAGTTCTTACATTTATATTCCGTTCCTACACATATATATTCCGTTCTTACACATATATATTCCGTTCTTACACATATATATTCCGTTCTTACGCATATATATTTTGACACATATATTCCGTTCTTACACATATATATTCAGTTCTTACACATAAATATTCCGTTCTTACACATATATATTCCGTTCTTACGCATATATATTCAGTTCTTACGCATATATATTCCGTTCTTACGCATATATATTCAGTTCTTACACATATATATTCAGTTCTTACACCTATATATTCAGTTCTTACACATAGATATTCCGTTCTTACACGTATATATTCAGTTCTTACACATATATATTCCGTTCTTACACATATTTATTCCGTTCTTACGCATATATATTCCGTTCTTACGCATATATATTTCGTTTTTTCGCATATATATGCAGTTCTTACGCATATATATTCAGTTCTTACACATATATATTCAGTTCTTACACATATATCTTCAGTTCTTACGCATACATATTCAGTTCTTACACATATATATTCAGTTCTTACAGATATATATTCAGTTCTTACACATATATATTCCGTTCTTACGCATAT
>JAWPHD010025729.1:0-15409 GCA_037043455.1 Cyrtodaria siliqua
GAATATATATGTGTAAGAACTGAATATATATGTGTAAGAACTGAATATATATGTGTAAGAACTGAATATTTATGCATAAGAACTGAATATATATGCGTAAGAACTAAACATATATGCATAAGAACTGAATATATATGTGTAAGAACTGAATATATATTTATAAGAACTGAATATATATGTGTAAGAACTGAATATATATTTGTAAGAACTGAATATATATGCGTAAGAACGGAATATATATGTGTAAGAACGGTATATATATGTGTAAGAACGGAATATGTACGTGTAAGAACGGAATATATAGGTGTAAGAGCTGAATATATATGTGTAAGAACTGAATATATATTTGTAAGAACTGAATATATATGCGTAAGAACGGAATATATATGTGTAAGAACGGTATATATATATGTGTAAGAACGGAATATGTACGTGTAAGAACGGAATATATAGGTGTAAGAGCTGAATATATATGTGTAAGAAGTGAATATATATGTGTAAGAACTGAATATATATGTGTAAGAACTGAATATATATGTGTAAGAACGGAATATATATGTGTAAGAACGAAATATGTACGTGTAAGAACGGAATATATATGTGTAAGAACTGAACATATATGTGAAAGAAATGAATATATATGCGTAAGAACTGAATATATATGCGAAAGAAATGAATATATATGCGTAAGAACTGAATATATATGTGTAAGAACTGAATATATATGTGTAAGAACGGAATATATATGTGTAAGAACGGAATAAATATGTGTAAGAACGGAATATATATGTGTAAGAACTTAATATATATGTGTAAGAACTGAATATATATGCGTAAGAATTGAATATATATGCGTAAAACTGAATATATATGCGTTAGAACTGAACATAAATGTGTAAGAACTGAATATATATGCGTAAGAACTGAATATATATGCGTAAGAACTCAGTATATATGTGTAAGAACGGAATATATATGCGTAAGAACTGAATATATATTTGTAAGAACGGAATATTTATGTGTAAGAACGGAATATATACGTGTAAGAACAGAATATATATGTGTAAGAACTGAATATATATTTTTAAGAACTGAATATATATGTGTAAGAACGGAATATATACGTGTAAGAACGATATATATGTGTAAGAACGGAATATATATGTAAGAACGGAATATATATGTGTAAGAACTGAATATATATGTGTAAGAACTGAATATATATGTGTAAGAACTGAATATAATTATATTTGTAAGAAACTGAATATTATGTGTAAGAACTGAATATATATACGTAAACACTGAATATATATGCGTAAGAACGGAATTATATGTGTAAGAACGGTATATATATGTGTAAGAACGGAATATGTACGTGTAAAAACGGAATATATATGTGTAAGAACGGTATATATATGTGTATATATGTGTAAGAATGGAATATATATGTGTAAGAACTGAATATATATGTGTAAGAAGTGAATATATATGTGTAAGAAGTGAATATATATGTGTAAGAAATGAATATATATGTGTAAGAACGGAATATATATGTGTAAGAACGAAATATATATGTGTAAGAACGGAATATGTACGTGTAAGAACGGAATAAATATGTGTAAGAACTGAACATATATGTGTAATAAATGAATATATATGCATAAGAACTGGATATATATGCGTAAGAACTGAATATATATCTGTAAAAACTGAATATATATGTGTAAGAACTGAATATATATGCGTAAGAACTGAATATATATTCGTAAGAACGGAATATATATGTGTATATATTTGTAAGAATTGAATATATATTTGTAAGAACTGAAAATATATGTGTAAGAAGTGAATATATATGTGTAAGAACTGAATATATATGTGTAAGAACGGAATATATATGTGTAAGAACGAAATATATATGTGTAAAAACGGAATATATATGTGTAAGAACGGAATATATATGTGTAAGAACGGAATATATATGTGTTCATATGTGTAAGAACGGAATATATATGTGTAAGAACGGAATATATATGTGTAAGAAGTGAATATATATGTGTAAGAACTGAATATATATGTGTAAGAACGGAATATATATGTGTAAGAACGGAATATATATGTGAAAGAACGGAATATATATGCGTAAGAACTGAATATATATGTGTAAGAACGGAATATGTACGTGTAAGAACGGAATATATATTTGTAACAACGGAATATATATGTGGTAGAAGTGAATATATATGTGTAAGAACTGGATATATATGCGTAAGAACGGAATATATATGCAAAAGAACTGAATATATATGCGTAAGAACGTAATATATATGTGTAAGAACGGAATATATATGTGTAAGAACTGAATATATGTATGTAAGAACGGAATATATATGCGTTAGAACTGAATATATATGTGTAAAAACTGAATATATATGCGTAAGAACTGAATATATATATGCGTAAGAACTGAAGATATATGCGTTAGAACGGAATATATGTGTAAGAACGGAATATATATGTGTAAGAACGGAATATATATGTGTAAGAACGGAATAAATATGTGTAAGAACTTAATACATATGTGTAAGAACGGAATTTATATGTGTAAGAACGGAATATATATGTGTAAGAACGGAATATGTACGTGTAAGAACGGAATAAATATGTGTAAGAACTGAACATATATGTGTAATAAATGAATATATATGCATAAGAACTGGATATATATGCGTAAGAACTGAATATATATCTGTAAAAACTGAATATATATGTGTAAGAACTGAATATATATGCGTAAGAACTGAATATATATTCGTAAGAACGGAATATATATGTGTATATATTTGTAAGAATTGAATATATATTTGTAAGAACTGAAAATATATGTGTAAGAAGTGAATATATATGTGTAAGAACTGAATATATATGTGTAAGAACGGAATATATATGTGTAAGAACGAAATATATATGTGTAAAAACGGAATATATATGTGTAAGAACGGAATATATATGTGTAAGAACGGAATATATATGTGTTCATATGTGTAAGAACGGAATATATATGTGTAAGAACGGAATATATATGTGTAAGAAGTGAATATATATGTGTAAGAACTGAATATATATGTGTAAGAACGGAATATATATGTGTAAGAACGGAATATATATGTGAAAGAACGGAATATATATGCGTAAGAACTGAATATATATGTGTAAGAACGGAATATGTACGTGTAAGAACGGAATATATATTTGTAACAACGGAATATATATGTGTAAGAAGTGAATATATATGTGTAAGAACTTGATATATATGCGTAAGAACGGAATATATATGCAAAAGAACTGAATATATATGCGTAAGAACGTAATATATATGTGTAAGAACGGAATATATATGTGTAAGAACTGAATATATGTATGTAAGAACGGAATATATATGCGTTAGAACTGAATATATATGTGTAAAAACTGAATATATATGCGTAAGAACTGAATATATATATGCGTAAGAACTGAAGATATATGCGTTAGAACGGAATATATGTGTAAGAACGGAATATATATGTGTAAGAACGGAATATATATGTGTAAGAACGGAATAAATATGTGTAAGAACTTAATACATATGTGTAAGAACGGAATTTATATGTGTAAGAACGGAATATGTACGTGTAAGTAGGGAATATATATGTGTAAGAACAGAATATATATGTGTAAGAAGTGAATATATATGTGGAAGAACTGAATATATATGTGTAAGAACGGAATATATATGTGTAAGAACGGAATATGTGCGTGTAAGAACGGAATATATATGTGTAAGAACTGAACATATATGTGTAAGAAGTGAATCTATATGTGTAAGAACGGAATATATATGTGTTAGAACGGAATAAATATGTGTAAGAACGGAATATATATGTGTAAGAACTGAATATATAAGTGTAAGAACTGAATATATATGTGTAAGAACTGAATATATATGTGTAACAACTGAATATATATGCGTAAGAACTGAATATATATGCGTAAGAACTGAATATATATGCGTAAGAACTGAATATATATGCGTAAGAACTGAATATATATGCGTAAGAACGGAATATATACATGTCAGAACGGAAGATATATGTGTAAGTACTGAATATGAATGTGTAAGAACGGAATATATGTGTAAGAATATATATGTGTAAGAACGGAATATATATGCGTAAGAACTGAATATATATGTGTAAGAACTGAATATATATGTGTAGGAACTGAATATATATGCGTAAGAACGGAATATATATGTGTCAGAACGGAAGATATATATGTAAGTACTGAATATGAATGTGTAAGAACGGATTATATGTGTAAGAATATATATGTGTAAGAACGGAATATATATGCGTCAGAACTGAATATATATGCGTAAGAACTGAATATATTTACGTAAAACTGAATATATATGCGAAAGAACGGAATATATATGTGTAAGAATGGAATATATATGTGTAAGAACTGAATATATATGTGTAAGAACTGAATATATATTTGTAAGAACTGAATATGTATGCCTAAGAACTGAATATATATGCGTAAGAACTGAATATATATGCGTAAGAACTGAATATATATGAGTAAGAACTGAATATATATGCGTAAGAACGGAATATATATGCGTAAGAACGGAATATATATGTGTAAGAACGGAATATATATGTGTAAGAACTGAATATATATGTGTAAGAATGGAATATGTACGTGTAAGAACGGAATATATTTGTGTAAAAACGGAATATATATGTGTAAGAACGGAATATATATGTGTAAGAACGGAATACCTATGTGTATATATGTGTAAAAGCGGAATATATATGTGTAAGAACGGAATATATATGTGTAAGAAGTGAATATATATGTGTAAGAACTGAATATATATGTGTAAGAACGGAATATATATGTGTAAGAACGGAATATATATGTGTAAGAACGGAATATATATGCGTAAGAACTGAATATATATGTGTAAGAATGGAATATATGTGTGTAAGAACGGAATATGTACGTGTTAGAACGGAATATATATTTGTAACAACGGAATATATATGTGTAAGAAGTGAATATATATGTGTAAGAACTGGATATATATGCGTAAGAACGGAATATATATGCCTAAGAACTGAATAGATATGCGTAAGAACGTAATATATATGTGTAAGAACGGAATATATATGTGTAAGAACTGAATATATATGTGTAAGAACGGAATATATATGCGTTAGAACTGAATATATATGTGTAAAAACTGAATATATATGCGTAAGAACTGAATATATATGCTTAAAACTGAATATATATGCGAAAGAACTGAATATGTATGCGTAAGAAAGGAATATATGTTTTGGTTTTACACCAGGCTTATTTAGAAAGCAAATGCATCCATGCGTGATATGATGTATACACATCTATTTCTTATGACGGTTTGCACTACATAAATTATGCGTAGTTAGTTAGCAGAATAAAATAATATTTAAAATTACATTATGTATAATGCGTGATGTAGCGTAAGGCATGAATACGTTTACAGTATTATGTGTCACATGATCGACGCATAAAATAAATACATAATACAGACAATTTAATAATTTAAAATTTCACATAGTTAGCAGAAGAAAGTTAGTTAGCAAAATAAAATAATATTTAAAATTACATTAAGCGTAATACGTGGTGTATCATAAGGCATGAATATGTTACAGTATTATGTGTCACATGATCGACGCATTAGATAAATGCATAAAACAGACAATTTAATAATAATTACTATTAACAAAAATTAAAATAGTTAACAGAAGAAAGTCAGTTGGCAGAATAAGTAATATTTAAATTTACATTATGTATAATGCGTGGTGAAGCATAGGCATGAATACGTTTACAGTATTATATGTCACATGATCGACGCTTTAAATAAATGCATAATACAGAAAATTTAATAAAAATTAATTTAAATAAATGCATAATACAGAAAATTTAATAAAAATTAATTAAATAATATTCACAATAACAAAAATTTACATAGATAGAATCTTCATTATTCAACTACTAGCGATAAAAACCCATATGTGGAAATAGTTACATATAAATCATATACGGAGTAAATAATATTATGATAGACAATATACTTAATCAATAACATATGTGAAATCCCGATGTTGTATCTAATATATCAGTTAGGTAGTCTATGAACATAAACAGCCATATAGCGAGTAAAAGACAGACGGAATAAATATCATTTTAATATAATAGTTAATAAGTAAAGTTGATTTGGGATATTATCACGTCGTCAAAACATTCATGTAACAATATAGAGATTAAATTAATACGATACAACACGTCATGGTAATTAAGGATAATCAAAACATATATTATAACATAGCACGTCACATCATCAAAACGATAATGTGACATTATATAGATGAAAGTAAAAATAAAATAATTAAGATGATATTTAAAAGTTAACACCAATTCAATTTATATCACAAGCCTACGCTGGTCAGTAAAATTCACCTCTAAGAACCACCCATGTACTTCACTGGACCATTCTAAAATTGTCCATTCGAAACATACACTTCTGTAATGCGGATGTGTTTGTTCACGCAGAAATAAAGATTTGGAACTTTGGATTACTATGTCATAATGAGAGAGGTAAATAACTTTTATAAATGAATCCACTATAAATGGTTTAGATATATACGCTACATAGCAGGGATACGTACATATATACACCAAAGCGTACATTATGAATACATAAAAAGAACGCATAGTCTAATAGCAATTGTCAAGAACCACACAGCGTCGTAAAATAGCACTTACTTAAGGTTGTTACTCGTATATGTAATACTATAACAATCATTATAGTGAAAATTACAGAATCATGTTGAATAATATGACAAGCAAACGTCAGTGCTCTGGTGGCAACATATCTAGATGTCAGGTACATGTATGCACATATATGTGCAGGTGTGTCTGCGTGTATATGCATGCGGATGTGTACATGCATGTATGTGTATGTGTGCATGTGTATGTATGTGTGTATGTGTGTATGCATATATATATATGTATATGACTATGTGCACAACATGACATGCCGTTAAACCACAATCAATCTTATTATTGTTTTTCAGTCGATAAAAGACGCTTCAGTTTGCAATCTTGATATTTTGTTACATAAGTATTGGCTACCATTAGCAGTGAGGATTATGACGTCATATATAAGCTTTAAACTGCCAATTATACCTTCCAAGGGTATAGATGTTAGCCTTTTGATGCTACAATAGGAGTGAGGCATTCTCTTCTATATAATTTTTCAAAAACAGCTTTGACATAAATCATTAGCAAACTGAACCGACACATGTAATACAATTATTATTAGTTAGAGCGCTCTTACTTGTATATGTATTTATATCGATATTGTATATATTAATGCATTAATGTAACCATGATACGTATAATTTAAAAAAATATAAACTGTGTAAATAAAATATTTAATGTGTACATAACATGTCTTAGATGTCGAAAATATCCAACTATACAATAGTTACAATACATATTTTGTCAAATGGTATTATAATGTCCCATTGTATGACTGCAACAAACTATACATAAGATAGACACATGACGATAGATTCGACAGAGACAGAGTTTATTTCCATCGTGGAGTATTGGACATTTACTTTTAGATGGAGATAGAACGTAGTTTCAGAGCTTAGTTATGCGAGACATTGAGACAAACTTTGTTTGTCACATGAATATAAGACCAGTGTAAATTGGCCCTTGTATTATAACCAACATATTTAAAATCCAGTGCCCTCTGGTCAATGTTTCAATTATTTTTCTAGGTGAACGAAACGCATACAGACCGCTGACGATGTTATCATACCATAATATATATAAATAAAATAAAATAAAACAAGTCATATATTTTGGAACAGATATATATACATCATTACATTTTTAACCGCATATCATGGTTACATTACACAGTACATTCCACAGTACTTATATTATTTCTATATTATAATTATATGAAAAATAACCCTACTTCATATTGATATGTAGATATGGTATCACATCAACATATGTCCGTTACATAATTATATGTAATTGTGTTATTAACTACCAATATATTTATTATATACACAAACCTAATGTGGAAAATATGGATTGAAGGTAAAATACAACACACACACTAAATGTGCATCCTTAGCTCATAGTGCTATCAAAGTGACACACAGACATCTTTTGTATGTACCCAGGTACAGTGACATCCCACGTTACCGACTAATAGACATTAAAACCCCAAGAAAATCTGTTTTAGCGGTTTTTAAATTGGTCACAAGCACCCTCCATCCAGGAAATGTTCAATTTACGAACATCGCATGACAATTAACACATAATTGAAGTCAACTTTGATAAAAGGCCGTGTGTTCCTTGGCACCAGAAAATGCTGGCATATGAAACCACACCAGTCGCATTGTTCGCACACAATGTAATGTCAATATTATTCAGCCACTAGAGTAGAAAATATATACACGCATTACTATACACGATAATATAAATAATCACACACATAAAACAAACGAAATAAATGAAATTTGAATTTACATTATGTGTAATACCAAGAAATGACATATGCACATCTATTTCCACTTGATATTTTGTGCAACATGACTTATGCAAAATAATAATACAGACACTTTAATTATGATCACAGTTAACAAAATATCACATACAAAAAACAATACAAACGGAATAAATGGAATTTGGTTTTACACCAGGTTTATTTAGAAAGCAAATGCATCCATGCGTGATATGATGTATACACATCTATTTCTTATGACGGTTTGCACTACATAAATTATGCGTAGTTAGTTAGCAGAATAAAATAATATTTAAAATTACATTATGTATAATGCGTGATGTAGCGTAAGGCATGAATACGTTTACAGTATTATGTGTCACATGATCGACGCATAAAATAAATACATAATACAGACAATTTAATAATTTAAAATTTCACATAGTTAGCAGAAGAAAGTTAGCAAAATAAAATAATATTTAAAATTACATTAAGCGTAATACGTGGTGTATCATAAGGCATGAATATGTTACAGTATTATGTGTCACATGATCGACGCATTAGATAAATGCATAATACAGACAATTTAATAATAATTACTATTAACAAAAATTAAAATAGTTAACAGAAGAAAGTCAGTTGGCAGAATAAGTAATATTTAAATTTACATTATGTATAATGCGTGGTGAAGCATAGGCATGAATACGTTTACAGTATTATATGTCACATGATCGACGCTTTAAATAAATGCATAATACAGAAAATTTAATAAAAATTAATTTAAATAAATGCATAATACAGAAAATTTAATAAAAATTAATTTAATAATATTCACAATAACAAAAATTCACATAGATAGAATCTTCATTAATCAACTACTAGCGATAAAAACCCATATGTGGAAATAGTTACATATAAATCATATACGGAGTAAATAATATTATGATAGACAATATACTTAATCAATAACATATGTGAAATCCCGATGTTGTATCTAATATATCAGTTAGGTAGTCTATGAACATAAACAGCCATATAGCGAGTAAAAGACAGACGGAATAAATATCATTTTAATATAATAGTTAATAAGTAAAGTTGATTTGGGATATTATCACGTCGTCAAAACATTCATGTAACAATATAGAGATTAAATTAATACGATACAACACGTCATGGTAATTAAGGATAATCAAAACATATATTATAACATAGCACGTCACATCATCAAAACGATAATGTGACATTATATAGATGAAAGTAAAAATAAAATAATTAAGATGATATTTAAAAGTTAACACCAATTCAATTTATATCACAAGCCTACGCTGGTCAGTAAAATTCACCTCTAAGAACCACCAATGTACTTCACTGGACCATTCTAAAATTGTCCATTCGAAACATACACTTCTGTAATGCGGATGTGTTTGTTCACGCAGAAATAAAGATTTGGAACTTTGGATTACTATGTCATAATGAGAGAGGTAAATAACTTTTATAAATGAATCCACTATAAATGGTTTAGATATATACGCTACATAGCAGGGATACGTACATATATACACCAAAGCGTACATTATGAATACATAAAAAGAACGCATAGTCTAATAGCAATTGTCAAGAACCACACAGCGTCGTAAAATAGCACTTACTTAAGGTTGTTACTCGTATATGTAATACTATAACAATCATTATAGTGAAAATTACAGAATCATGTTGAATAATATGACAAGCAAACGTCAGTGTTCTGGTGGCAACATATCTAGATGTCAGGTACATGTATGCACATATATGTGCAGGTGTGTCTGCGTGTATATGCATGCGGATGTGTACATGCATGTATGTGTATGTGTGCATGTGTATGTATGTGTGTATGTGTGTATGCATATATATATATGTATATGACTATGTGCACAACATGACATGCCGTTAAACCACAATCAATCTTATTATTGTTTTTCAGTCGATAAAAGACGCTTCAGTTTGCAATCTTGATATTTTGTTACATAAGTATTGGCTACCATTAGCAGTGAGGATTATGACGTCATATATAAGCTTTAAACTGCCAATTATACCTTCCAAGGGTATAGATGTTAGCCTTTTGATTCTACAATAGGAGTGAGGCATTCTCTTCTATATAATTTTTCAAAAACAGCTTTGACATAAATCATTAGCAAACTGAACCGACACATGTAATACAATTATAATTAGTTAGAGCGCTCTTACTTGTATATGTATTTATATCGATATTGTATATATATATATATATGCATTAATGTAACCATGATACGTATAATTTAAAAAAATTAAAAAAACTGTGTAAATAAAATATTTAATGTGTACATAACATGTCTTAGATGTCGAAAGTATCCAACTATATAATAGTTACAATACATATTTTGTCAAATGGTATTATAATGTCCCATTGTATGACTGCAACAAACTATACATAAGATAGACACATGACGATAGATTCGACAGAGACAGAGTTTATTTCCATCGTGGAGTATTGGACTTTTAGATGGAGATAGAACGTAGTTTCAGAGCTTAGTTATGCGAGACATTGAGACAAACTTTGTTTGTCACATGAATATAAGACCAGTGTAAATTGGCCCTTGTATTATAACCAACATATTTAAAATCCAGTGCCCTCTGGTCAATGTTTCAATTATTTTTCTAGGTGAACGAAACGCATACAGACCGCTGACGATGTTATCATACCATAATATATATAAATAAAATAAAATAAAACAAGTCATATATTTTGGAACAGATATATATACATCATTACATTTTTAACCGCATATCATGGTTACATTATACGTTACACAGTACATTCCACGGTACTTATATTATTTCTATATTATAATTATATGAAAAATAACCCTACTTCATATTGATATGTAGATATGGTATCACATCAACATATGTCCGTTACATAATTATATGTAATTGTGTTATTAACTACCAATATATTTATTATATACACAAACCTAATGTGGAAAATATGGATTGAAGGTAAAATACAACACACACACTAAATGTGCATCCTTAGCTCATAGTGCTATCAAAGTGACACACAGACATCTTTTGTATGTACCCAGGTACAGTGACATCCCACATTACCGACTAATAGACATTAAAACCCCAAGAAAATCTGTTTTAGCGGTTTTTAAATTGGTCACAAGCACCCTCTATCCAGGAAATGTTCAATTTACGAACATCGCATGACAATTAACACATAATTGAAGTCAACTTTGATAAAAGGCAGTGTGTTCCTTGGCACCAGAAAATGCTGGAATATGAAACCACACCAGTCGCATTGTTCGCACACAATGTAATGTCAATATTATTCAGCAAGTAGAGTAGAAAATATATACACGCATTACTATACACGATAATATAAATAATCACACACATAAAACAAACGAAATAAATGAAATTTGAATTTACATTATGTGTAATACCAAGAAATGACATATGCACATCTATTTCCACTTGATATTTTGTGCAACATGACTTATGCAAAATAATAATACAGACACTTTAATTATGATCACAGTTAACAAAATATCACATACAAAAAACAATACAAACGGAATAAATGGAATTTGGTTTTACACCAGGCTTATTTAGAAAGCAAATGCATCCATGCGTGATATGATGTATACACATCTATTTCTTATGACGGTTTGCACTACATAAATTATGCGTAGTTAGTTAGCAGAATAAAATAATATTTAAAATTACATTTATGTATAATGCGTGATGTAGCGTAAGGCATGAATACGTTTACAGTATTATGTGTCACATGATCGACGCATAAAATAAATACATAATACAGACAATTTAATAATTTAAAATTTCACATAGTTAGCAAAAGAAAGTTAGTTAGCAAAATAAAATAATATTTAAAATTACATTAAGCGTAATACGTGGTGTATCATAAGGCATGAATATGTTACAGTATTATGTGTCACATGATCGACGCATTAGATAAATGCATAATACAGACAATTTAATAATAATTACTATTAACAAAAATTAAAATAGTTAACAGAAGAAAGTCAGTTGGCAGAATAAGTAATATTTAAATTTACATTATGTATAATGCGTGGTGAAGCATAGGCATGAATACGTTTACAGTATTGTATGTCACATGATCGACGCTTTAAATAAATGCATAATACAGAAAATTTAATAAAAATTAATTTAAATAAATGCATAATACAGAAAATTTAATAAAAATTAATTTAATAATATTCACAATAACAAAAATTCACATAGATAGAATCTTCATTAATCAACTACTAGCGATAAAAACCCATATGTGGAAATAGTTACATATAAATCATATACGGAGTAAATAATATTATGATAGACAATATACCTAATCAATAACATATGTGAAATCCCGATGTTGTATCTAATATATCAGTTAGGTAGTCTATGAACATAAACAGCCATATAGCGAGTAAAAGACAGACGGAATAAATATCATTTTAATATAATAGTTAATAAGTAAAGTTGATTTGGGATATTATCACGTCGTCAAAACATTCATGTAACAATATAGAGATTAAATTAATACGATACAACACGTCATGGTAATTAAGGATAATCAAAACATATATTATAACATAGCACGTCACATCATCAAAACGATAATGTGACATTATATAGATGAAAGTAAAAATAAAATAATTAAGATGATATTTAAAAGTTAACACCAATTCAATTTATATCACAAGCCTACGCTGGTCAGTAAAATTCACCTCTAAGAACCACCAATGTACTTCACTGGACCATTCTAAAATTGTCCATTCGAAACATACACTTCTGTAATGCGGATGTGTTTGTTCACGCAGAAATAAAGATTTGGAACTTTGGATTACTATGTCATAATGAGAGAGGTAAATAACTTTTATAAATGAATCCACTATAAATGGTTTAGATATATACGCTACATAGCAGGGATACGTACATATATACACCAAAGCGTACATTATGAATACATAAAAAGAACGCATAGTCTAATAGCAATTGTCAAGAACCACACAGCGTCGTAAAATAGCACTTACTTAAGGTTGTTACTCGTATATGTAATACTATAACAATCATTATAGTGAAAATTACAGAATCATGTTGAATAATATGACAAGCAAACGTCAGTGTTCTGGTGGCAACATATCTAGATGTCAGGTACATGTATGCACATATATGTGCAGGTGTGTCTGCGTGTATATGCATGCGGATGTGTACATGCATGTATGTGTATGTGTGCATGTGTATGTATGTGTGTATGTGTGTATGCATATATATATATGTATATGACTATGTGCACAACATGACATGCCGTTAAACCACAATCAATCTTATTATTGTTTTTCAGTCGATAAAAGACGCTTCAGTTTGCAATCTTGATATTTTGTTACATAAGTATTGGCTACCATTAGCAGTGAGGATTATGACGTCATATATAAGCTTTAAACTGCCAATTATACCTTCCAAGGGTATAGATGTTAGCCTTTTGATTCTACAATAGGAGTGAGGCATTCTCTTCTATATAATTTTTCAAAAACAGCTTTGACATAAATCATTAGCAAACTGAACCGACACATGTAATACAATTATAATTAGTTAGAGCGCTCTTACTTGTATATGTATTTATATCGATATTGTATATATTAATGCATTAATGTAACCATGATACGTATAATTGAAAAAATATAAACTGTGAAAATAAAATATTTAATGTGTACATAACATGTCTTAGATGTCGAAAATATCCAACTATACAATAGTTACAATACATATTTTGTCAAATGGTATTATAATGTCCCATTGTATGACTGCGACAAACTATACATAAGATAGACACATGACGATAGATTCGACAGAGACAGAGTTTATTTCCATCGTGGAGTATTGGACTTTTAGATGGAGATAGAACGTAGTTTCAGAGCTTAGTTATGCGAGACATTGAGACAAACTTTGTTTGTCACATGAATATAAGACCAGTGTAAATTGGCCCTTGTATTATAACCAACATATTTAAAATCCAGTGCCCTCTGGTCAATGTTTCAATTATTTTTCTAGGTGAACGAAACGCATACAGACCGCTGACGATGTTATCATACCATAATATATATAAATAAAATAAAATAAAACAAGTCATATATTTTGGAACAGATATATATACATCATTACATTTTTAACCGCATATCATGGTTACATTACACAGTACATTCCACAGTACTTATATTATTTCTATATTATAATTATATGAAAAATAACCCTACTTCATATTGATATGTAGATATGGTATCACATCAACATATGTCCGTTACATAATTATATGTAATTGTGTTATTAACTACCAATATATTTATTATATACACAAACCTAATGTGGAAAATATGGATTGAAGGTAAAATACAACACACACACTAAATGTGCATCCTTAGCTCATAGTGCTATCAAAGTGACACACAGACATCTTTTGTATGTACCCAGGTACAGTGACATCCCACGTTACCGACTAATAGACATTAAAACCCCAAGAAAATCTGTTTTAGCGGTTTTTAAATTGGTCACAAGCACCCTCCATCCAGGAAATGTTCAATTTACGAACATCGCATGACAATTAACACATAATTGAAGTCAACTTTGATAAAAGGCCGTGTGTTCCTTGGCACCAGAAAATGCTGGCATATGAAACCACACCAGTCGCATTGTTCGCACACAATGTAATGTCAATATTATTCAGCCACTAGAGTAGAAAATATA
>JAWPHD010025730.1:0-15407 GCA_037043455.1 Cyrtodaria siliqua
ATTAAAAATGCCATATTCAGCCTAATGACCACTCTAGCACCTTCATTTTGTATTTGATTTTTACCAAACTTGGCCAGATTGTTTATATTAATTAATGAAAACTCGGACTAGTTTGAAAACCAGCCAGATCGGATTAGTACGCCAGAGTTATGTCCCTTAATTTATTGAAAAATGCCATATTCAAGCTTGTGAACGCTCTATCACCTTGCTGATATTAAGGAAAACTCATACAAGTTTAAAAACCAGCTATATCGGACCAGGATCACCAGAGCTATGGCTCCTTGATTTATTGAAACATGCCATATTGCGCATTGTTCATTTTATATTTAATCTTTACCAAACTTTGTGTCTATATATCAAGGAAAGCTCAGACAAGTTCGAAAATCAGCCAGATGGGATTAGTGACACAAGAGTTAATGCTATATGATTTATGTGTTAGCATTCCTTATTTGTAGATGCTATAAGATTGATGAGTTAGCATGCTCAGGGCTCCGGAAATATGGTTGCCCGACGCCCCGGGCAAGTGGAATTTGGGTGCGGGCAGGTGTCCGTCGCAAATCTGGTTGTCCGACACTTGCCCGACTGGACGTTTCCGTTTTAGACAAAAAATCAAACGAAATCTCGGCTTATCATAAAGTGTGCTGATTACGAATTAACCACCTGTCGCTTTCGGCGCGAGCGGTAATTCAGGAGTGTCATAAATCTGACCTGTGTTGTTTTGTGATTGTTTAATCACTCCCACTTACACAGTTTGTCAAAACCCGATTGGCCGACGAAAGTTTGAGGTGCCAATCAAAAATGTCCATGCGCCGATATCTTGCTTGATTGGCATTAATAATATTCATCTCCCTATTACGGAAGTGTGTCCTATCCATCTCCCTATTACTGAAGTGTGTCCTCTACTAACATGTTTGATAAGATAAGACCATCCCAAAAATTTAATCCAATTATAATCGATAAAACGTAACCATTGTAAAGTTTGTTGGCTTCTGTTATGCAGTATTTTACGCGCAACATAAATCATATGTTTAGCCGAACTTTCGAATTATGTAGAGTATAACCGCACCAAGATTTTATGCAACGCATATTGTGTATTGACGCTGAATGTTATCGGAAAAGGTAATGAATACACACTGATCAGTCCGCCAAGTACTTATAGCTGTGTAATAGGTGAAACGCGGGTCATTGGAAAATTGTAAACAAAAAACAATTTATTTTTAATAAACGATTACGGTAAGTACTGTACCATACACAAATTAAGTAGAAATTAATTACTGGCACTAATTAAGGAAGGTATGTGAATGCAGCGGGTTGCTTTATTGCAGTTATTTTGACACATATTATTAAAAACAAACTTTGTTTCGAGTTTGTATTTTGTTTGGCACATTTGGTAACACGATTAATTAGATAACTTTTGTGGCCTGACGGTGACTATTAAAGCTGAGTAGGCAGATGTTATTTGCAATTACTATAAAGGGAAACTTTTGAAAACACATTCATGAATGTTGATGTAGTTTAGAACTAATATGTCTTGAACATCATCATATGGTCTACATTTGCTTTTTATGAAAGTATTTTATAGAATATAATAGTGTTATTTGAATAATAAAATATAATCAAATGATGTTGTTTTTTCCATCTGATTTCCAAAGTATAGTACATTGTAATGTTACAGTTTTTTACAATAACCAAACATTAGAATATAATATTGAAGTTGGCGCGCAGCATCTAAATTTTTTTGGTGTGTTCACAAAGGCTTGATTTTGGGGCAAGTGACATTTTGGCAAGTGGATTTTCAAAATATTTCCAGAGCCCTGATGCTAATATATTTACGACCATGCTAACCCCTTATTTGGAAGGGACCTTATAAAAAGGGAGGGTTTTCTTTGTTCGGGGATTCCTGGCTTTTTCCTGGATACAAGAGATCAGTAATCAGTAATTGAGAGACAATATCATCATTATTATTAAAATGTTGTAAATATTAATTCATCATAATAGTTTCATAGCAATTAGAGATTAGGTGGAAATAAAGTTATGGAAAATAAAATTGGGCTCGATATTTCTTTCTACCTTTTGGGGTAAGAAATTGTAAAAATACGCTTTATATTGCCTGATCCCATCCATAAACTCTAAATTGCATGTTCCCATCCATACACTATGTATTGCATGTTTCCATCCATACACTCTATTGTATGATCCCACCCATACACTCTATATTGCCTGATTCCATCAATACACTATATTGCATTATCCCACCCATACACTCTATATTGCATGTTCCCACCCATAAACTCTATATTGCATGTTCCCACCCATACACTATATTGCATTCTCCCATCCATACACTATATATTGCATGATCCCACTCATACACGCTATATTGTATGTTCCCAACCATACTCTCTGTATTGTATGTTCCCATCCATACACTCTGTATTGCATGATCCCATCCATACACTCTGTATTGTATGTTCCCATTCATACACTACTGCATGTTCCCATCCATACACTCTGTATTGCATGTTCCCAACCATACACTCTGTATTGTATGTTCCCATCCATACACTCTGTATTGTATGTTCCCATTCATACACTATTGTATGTTCCCATCCATACATGCTGTATTGCATGTTCCCACCCATACACTATATTGCATGTTCCCATCCATACACTCTGTATTGCATGTTCCCATCCATACACTCTGTATTGCATGTTCCCATCCTTACATTCTATATTGCAATCTCACATCCATGATACACTCTATTTTGCCTGATCCCATCCATACAATCTATATTACATGAAATACACCTATACACTCTATATTGCATGATCACATCCATACACCGTATATTGCATGATCCCATCCATACACACTGTATTGTATGATCCCACCTATACACTCTAGATTGCCTTCTCGCATCCATAAACTCTATATTGCATGTTCCCGTCCATACACACTATTTAGCATGTTCCCACCCATACACTCATATTGCATGTTTCCATCAATACACTATATATTGCATGTTCCCATCCATACACTCTATATTGTATGTTACCACCCATACACTACATTGCCTGATTCTATCGATACACACTATATTGCATGTTCCCATCCATACACTCTATATTGCATATATTGCCTGATCCACTCATACACTATATTGCATTCTCCCATCCATGCACTCATATTGCATGATCCCATCAATACACTATATTGTATGATCTCACCCATACACTCTAAATTGGCTGTTCCCACCCATAAACTATATTGATTGATCCCACCCATACACCCTATATTGCATGTTCCCACTCATACCCCATATATTGCTTTCAACTCCATACACTCTATATCATGTTTATTGCCTGATCACACCCATGCACTATATTACCTGATCCAATCCATACACTATATATTGCATGTTCCCATCCATACGCTATATATTGCATGTTCCCATCCATACACTCTATATTGTATGTTACCACCCATACACTATATTGCCTGATTCTATCCATACACTCTATATTGCATGTTCCCATCCATACACTCTATATTGCATATATTGCCTGATCCACCCATACACTATATTGCATTCTCCCATCCATACACTCATATTGCATGACCCCATCAATACAATCTATATTGTATGATCTCACCCATACACTCTATATTGGCTGTTCCCACCCATAAACTATATTGATTGATCCCACCCATACACCCTATATTGCATGTTTCCACTCATACCCCATATATTGCTTTCAACTCCATACACTCTATATCATGTTTATTGCCTGATCACACCCATGCACTATATTACCTGATCCAATCCATACACTATATATTGCATGTTCCCATCCATACGCTATATATTGCATGTTCCCATCCATACACTCTATATTGTATGTTACCACCCATACACTATATTGCCTGATTCTATCCATACACTCTATATTGCATGTTCCCATCCATACACTCTATATTGCATATATTGCCTGATCCACCCATACACTATATTGCATTCTCCCATCCATACACTCATATTGCATGACCCCATCAATACAATCTATATTGTATGATCTCACCCATACACTCTATATTGGCTGTTCCCACCCATAAACTATATTGATTGATCCCACCCATACACCCTATATTGCATGTTCCCACTCATACCCCATATATTGCTTTCAAATCCATACACTCTATATCATGTATATTGCCTGATCACACCCATGCACTATATTACCTGATCCAATCCATACACTATATATTGCATGTTCCCATCCATACACTATATATTGCATGTTCCCATCCATACATTATATTGCATGTTCCCACCCATACCCTATATATTGCTTTCCCATCCATACTCTCTATATTGCCTTATCCCATCCATACACTACATTGCCTGATCCAATCCATACACTATATATTGCATGATCCCATCCATGCACACTATATTGCGTGATCCCATCATACACTATATTGCATACTTCCATCCATACACTCTGTATTACCTGATCCAGTCCATCCACTCTAGCCCATATACTATATTGCATACTTCCATTCATACACTCTATATTACCTGATCCAGTCCATCCACTCTAGCCCATATACTTTATTGCATGCTTCCTTCCATACACTCTAGATTATTACCTGATCCAGTCTATCCACTCTAGCCCATATACTCTATTGCATGCTTCCTTCCATACACTATATTACCTGATCCAGTCCATCCACTCTAGCCCATAATTATACTCTATTGCATGAATCCCATCCATACACTTAATACTGCACACATACACTCTGAATTGAACTCCTACTATCTATGTTCCATAATAAATGTTTCAGCATGAGCTCTGTTTCCTCTGTACCTTAACCATGAGCTCTGTTTCCTCTGTACCTTAGCCTGTATTCAATGTACCTTTTATTCTTCAACGTAATTTGACATCCATAATTATGCTAACGTATTGCTTCAATTATACCTGGGCTTGGTTTGATCTTTAATAGGTTGTATCATATACCACCCATTTGCTACTATTTGTAGTATGTGTGCTATTTCAAGTTGCTTAGTAATTGCTTATTATCTTGCAATTTTAGCATAATGGTATATATAATATGGCGACATTTCTTTGAAGATGTTTGTTTACTTGTAAGGATTTCTACGGTATTATCACATGATATGTACATAATTAAGCAGTTTTATATCTTAAGGTATACATGTATATACTTATATGCTTACGAAGCAGTATTCACTTAAAATACATTTAAATACCATGTGCATTCCTTTTCTGACTGAAAACACAAAGTAAATGATCCTTGCGCTGTTTTCACCACCTTGTTAGGAATGTGTGACTGTTTTAGCTCGGCCTTTGTAACTTTGTCATATAGTTATATAAAATGCAAATGGTTTTCATCCGCTGCTAGGCTTCGGTGGGCATTTCGGAAGGACAGGGGCCAGCTATCCGTCTGTCCGTAATCACGTGTGTGCTATTTCCTCAATTCTTGTTTGATTATTTGTAAACTGTTTAGACCTAGGCCTATTTGTCATGCTTTTTTTAAATCCATATTTCTCGAGGCAGCTTTTGTTAGAGTTATGACCCCATTGTACTTATGATATAATAAATACAGTGCATACCAGTCTCATTAGATCTACTGATTCTACTGATCTTGCCGTGGTGCGGTGTCCGTCATCCGTACGTAAACTTTCTTTTGTAGCGACTATTCCTCTTAACCCACTGAAACTTTACAGAAATGTTGCCCATGAAGTCTAGTTGATCCTAGCAAATATTCATGTTGATGTGAAATCCAAAATGGCCACCAAAGCTAAAAATAGATTTTTAAAAAACAAATTTGTAGCGACTACTTCTTGAAAACTATCAGTGATATTGATATGGAACTTTTTCTAAAATGATCAGCATGACATGATGTTGGTCCTTGTCGAAAATCGTTTTGATTCAACATTAAACATGGCCGCCAGTGGCCATCTTTGTTTACATTGAGTTATATAATAAAAACTTGTAGCGACTACTACGTGTATCTTATGTGTACAATAGCAACTTAACCCCATTTCTTTGAATCGTCCACATTTCTTATTTGATTTGTATGAAACTTTCCTTGATGTTAACATGTACGGCCTTGTATTAGTGCTGGAGTTATGGCAGTTGCTTGTATTATTCTACAGGTAGCCTGTATCTTGTTTGAACAACCAGTCACTCGTTACATAACCGATTATTTTAAAACACGCAGGGCTCCAGAAATTGGATAGCCCGGAGCTAGTCAAAATTGAAATCGGGCTTGTAGCAAATTCCATGCAGGTAGCCTGTCGGGCTAATCCAAAAAAAAAATTCCACTGCCTAAATTACACGTTTTGTGTATAACCAACACACGCCAGTCAGGCACCTGTAATAAAACATTTATCACTGTATACAATATGTGGGTTGGGTAATGCTAAAATAAAAGAAGAAAAAAAGACTGTCCTAAATTGTTCCATCTTACTATTGCTACGCTTTCACCCAATGACTACTGCCAACACAACTTAAACATACATCAATTGGTTATGAGTAGATAAGAATTACTGATTTTTTTAAAACTTTCTTGGTATTTAATGATTTATAATGGATATCTGAATCCATTAAATCAGAATCAGCTTTAACATAATGAGATGTCGTCAGCTGGGTATAAGTAATAGATAGAGTCAGGTCCCAGTGAGCTGGTTAATTTAAATAAATTTAAAATTGTGATAAAACAAGATACGTAAAAGTATTTCCAAACAAGATAAATGATAACTGACAAAGACAAAAACAAACAGACATATTTTTAAGGCAAGTAAAAAAGACAGGGCTTGTGACAAAAACACAGGGCTAGTGGGGGGGAAAACAGGGCTAGTGGATTTTCAGGACCCACTAGCCCTGGGCTAGTCCCCTAAAAAAATATTCTTGGAGCCCTGATTTGTCATGATAATATCTTGTCTATCGCTTACCGTTACTCAGACATATCGTCAGATCCTGCAGATCTGGTATATTCCCTAGAATAGAAATAATTTTCCAGACCAATGAAATTCCGTAAATAAAAAGCCAGTGTAGCACAATACATATTACATTTCATCGAAGATAACCATTAACTGTTTTGCTGTTTACATTAGATACGAGACACAGAGATTTCCTTCTATGATAATGTTCCAGCTCAGTGTTTAGCCTGCGACAGTTTTTATTCTGAAATAGGCATTGTTTCCAACTTTCCTTATGGAAGTACGTGGGTGGGTGTTCTTCTTCAATGGACTGTGGTATCACCTACGGCATCCTGGCGTTGCTTAGATATTATTACCATAACCACATCAGTGTACAATATCAGTATTTCATGAACCCGAATAACTTACCAGACAACTTCAGCATTTTTGTCATATTGTCTATCAAGCAGAACAGGTTGCATGTATTGTTGTATGTATGAGGCATCAAGGGATGTGTTTATCAGTGTCTGTGTAAGGTATCAAGCGTTGTGTTTATTGCCTGAGTGTTTGTATAAATCATTAAGGGTTTTGTATATTGGCTGAGGGTCTTTATAAGGCATCAAAGGCTGTGTATATTGGCTGAGTGTCTATATAAGGCATCAGTGGTTGTGTATATTATCTGAGTGTCTATAAGGTAACAAGAATTGTGTATATTGGCTGAGTGTCTGTATAAGGCATGGAGAGTTGTGTATATTGTCTGAGAGTCTGTATAAGGCATGAAGAGTTGTGTATATTGGCTGAGTGTCTGTATAAGGCATGGAGAGTTGTGTATATTGGCTGAGTGTCTGTATAAGGCATGGAGAGTTGTGTATATTGTCTGAGAGTCTGTCTGTATAAAGCATCAGTCGTTGTGTATATTGTCTGAGTGTCTGTATAAGGCATGGAGAGTTGTTATATTGTTTGAGTGTCTGTATAAGGCATGGAGAGTTGTTATATTGTTTGAGTGTCTGTATAAGGCATGGAGAGTTGTTATATTGTTTGAGTGTCTGTATAAGGCATGGAGAGTTGTGTATATTGTCTGAGTGTCTGTATAAGGCATGAAGAGTTGTGTATATTGTTTGAGAGACTGTATAAGGCATGAAGAGTTGTGTATATTGTCTGAGTGTCTATATAAGGCATGAAGAGTTGTGTATATTGTTTGAGAGTGTATAAGGCATGAAGAGTTGTGTATATTGTCTGAGTGTCTGTATAAGGCATGGAGAGTTGTTATATTGTTTGAGTGTCTGTATAAGGCATGGAGAGTTGTGTATATTGTCTGAGTGTCTGTATAAGGCATGAAGAGTTGTGTATATTGTTTGAGAGTGTATAAGGCATGAAGAGTTGTGTATATTGTCTGAGTGTTTGTATAAGGCATGAAGAGTTGTGTATATTGTTTGAGAGTCTGTATAAGGCATGAAGAGTTGTGTATATTGTCTGAGTGTCTGTATAAGGCATGGAGAGTTGTTATATTGTTTGAGTGTCTGTATAAGGCATGGAGAGTTGTGTATATTGTCTGAGTGTCTGTATAAGGCATGAAGAGTTGTGTATATTGTTTGAGAGTGTATAAGGCATGAAGAGTTGTGTATATTGTCTGAGTGTCTGTATAAGGCATGAAGAGTTGTGTATATTGTTTGAGAGTCTGTATAAGGCATGAAGAGTTGTGTATATTGGCTGAGTGTCTGTATAAGGCATGAAGAGTTGTGTATATTGTCTGAGTGTCTGTATAAGGCATGAAGAGTTGTGTATATTGTCTGAGAGTCTGTATAAGGCATGAAGAGTTGTGTATATTGGCTGAGTGTCTGTATAAGGCATGGAGAGTTGTTATATTGTCTGAGAGTCTGTATAAGGCATGAAGAGTTGTGTATATTGTTTGAGTGTCTGTATAAGGCATGGAGAGTTGTTATATTGGCTGAGTGTCTGTATAAGGTATGGAGAGTTGTGTTTATTGTTTGAGTGTCTGTATAAGGCATGAAGAGTTGTGTATATTGGCTGAGTGTCTGTATAAGGTATGGAGAGTTGTGTATATTGTCTGAGAGTCTGTATAAGGCATGGAGAGTTGTTTGAGTGTCTGTATAAGGCATGGAGAGTTGTTATATTGTTTGAGTGTCTGTATAAGGCATGGAGAGTTGTGTATATTGTCTGAGTGTCTGTATAAGGCATGAAGAGTTGTGTATATTGTTTGAGAGTCTGTATAAGGCATGAAGAGTTGTGTATATTGTCTGAGTGTCTGTATAAGGCATGAAGAGTTGTGTATATTGTTTGAGAGTCTGTATAAGGCATGGAGAGTTGTGTATATTGTCTGAGTGTCTGTATAAGGCATGAAGAGTTGTGTATATTGTTTGAGAGTCTGTATAAGGCATGAAGAGTTGTGTATATTGTCTGAGTGTCTGTATAAGGTATGAAGAGTTGTGTATATTGTTTGAGAGTCTGTATAAGGCATGAAGAGTTGTGTATATTGGCTGAGTGTCTGTATAAGGCATGAAGAGTTGTGTATATTGTTTGAGAGTCTGTATAAGGCATGAAGAGTTGTGTATATTGTCTGAGTGTCTGTATAAGGCATGAAGAGTTGTGTATATTGTCTGAGAGTCTGTATAAGGCATGAAGAGTTGTGTATATTGGCTGAGTGTCTGTATAAGGCGCGGAGAGTTGTTATACTGTCTGAGAGTCTGTATAAGGCATGAAGAGTTGTGTATATTGTTTGGGTGTCTGTATAAGGCATGGAGAGTTGTTATATTGTTTGAGTGTCTGTATAAGGCATGGAGAGTTGTTATATTGTTTGAGTGTCTGTATAAGGCATGGAGAGTTGTGTATATTGTCTGAGTGTCTGTATAAGGCATGAAGAGTTGTGTATATTGTTTGAGAGACTGTATAAGGCATGAAGAGTTGTGTATATTGTCTGAGTGTCTGTATAAGGCACGAAGAGTTGTGTATATTGTTTGAGAGTCTGTATAAGGCATGAAGAGTTGTGTATATTGTCTGAGTGTCTGTATAAGGCATGGAGAGTTGTTATATTGTTTGAGTGTCTGTATAAGGCATGGAGAGTTGTGTATATTGTCTGAGTGTCTGTATAAGGCATGAAGAGTTGTGTATATTGTTTGAGAGTCTGTATAAGGCATGAAGAGTTGTGTATATTGTCTGAGTGTCTGTATAAGGCATGAAGAGTTGTGTATATTGTTTGAGAGTCTGTATAAGGCATGAAGAGTTGTGTATATTGTCTGAGTGTCTGTATAAGGCATGGAGAGTTGTTATATTGTTTGAGTGTCTGTATAAGGCATGGAGAGTTGTGTATATTGTCTGAGTGTCTGTATAAGGCATGAAGAGTTGTGTATATTGTTTGAGAGTGTATAAGGCATGGAGAGTTGTTATATTGTCTGAGTGTCTGTATAAGGCATGAAGAGTTGTGTATATTGTTTGAGAGTCTGTATAAGGCATGAAGAGTTGTGTATATTGTCTGAGTGTCTGTATAAGGCATGGAGAGTTGTTATATTGTTTGAGTGTCTGTATAAGGCATGGAGAGTTGTGTATATTGTCTGAGTGTCTGTATAAGGCATGAAGAGTTGTGTATATTGTTTGAGAGTGTATAAGGCATGAAGAGTTGTGTATATTGTCTGAGTGTCTGTATAAGGCATGAAGAGTTGTGTATATTGTTTGAGAGTCTGTATAAGGCATGAAGAGTTGTGTATATTGGCTGAGTGTCTGTATAAGGCATGAAGAGTTGTGTATATTGTTTGAGAGTCTGTATAAGGCATGAAGAGTTGTGTATATTGTCTGAGTGTCTGTATAAGGCATGAAGAGTTGTGTATATTGTCTGAGAGTCTGTATAAGGCATGAAGAGTTGTGTATATTGGCTGAGTGTCTGTATAAGGCATGGAGAGTTGTTATATTGTCTGAGAGTCTGTATAAGGCATGAAGAGTTGTGTATATTGTTTGAGTGTCTGTATAAGGCATGGAGAGTTGTTATATTGGCTGAGTGTCTGTATAAGGTATGGAGAGTTGTGTTTTTTGTTTGAGTGTCTGTATAAGGCATGAAGAGTTGTGTATATTGGCTGAGTGTCTGTATAAGGTATGGAGAGTTGTGTATATTGTCTGAGAGTCTGTATAAGGCATGGCGAGTTGTTATATTGTTTGAGTGTCTGTATAAGGCATGGAGAGTTGTTATATTGTTTGAGTGTCTGTATAAGGCATGGAGAGTTGTGTATATTGTCTGAGTGTCTGTATAAGGCATGAAGAGTTGTGTATATTGTTTGAGAGTCTGTATAAGGCATGAAGAGTTGTGTATATTGTCTGAGTGTCTGTATAAGGCATGAAGAGTTGTGTATGTTGTTTGAGAGTCTGTATAAGGCATGGAGAGTTGTGTATATTGGCTGAGTGTCTGTATAAGGCATGAAGAGTTGTGTATATTGTTTGAGAGTCTGTATAAGGCATGAAGAGTTGTGTATATTGTCTGAGTGTCTGTATAAGGTATGAAGAGTTGTGTATATTGTTTGAGAGTCTGTATAAGGCATGAAGAGTTGTGTATATTGGCTGAGTGTCTGTATAAGGCATGAAGAGTTGTGTATATTGTTTGAGAGTCTGTATAAGGCATGAAGAGTTGTGTATATTGTCTGAGTGTCTGTATAAGGCATGAAGAGTTGTGTATATTGTCTGAGAGTCTGTATAAGGCATGAAGAGTTGTGTATATTGGCTGAGTGTCTGTATAAGGCGCGGAGAGTTGTTATACTGTCTGAGAGTCTGTATAAGGCATGAAGAGTTGTGTATATTGTTTGAGTGTCTGTATAAGGCATGGAGAGTTGTTATATTGTCTGAGCATCTGTATTAGGCATGGATAGTTGTGTATATTGTCTGAGTGTCTGTATAAGGCATGAAGAGTTGTGTATATTGGAAGGGAGTCTGTATAAGGCATCAAAGGCTGCGTATATTGGCTGGGTGTATGTATAAGGCATAAATGTATTACATTACCTCAGTGTCTGTATAAGGCATCAATGATTGTGTATATTGGCGTTGCGTCTGTTTAAGGCATCAAAGTCTGTGCATGTTGGCTGAGAGGCAGTATAAGGCATTGATGCTCGTGTATATTGCCTCAGTGTCTGTATAAGGCATCAATGGTTGGGTATATTGGCTGTGTCTGCATAAGGCATCAAAAATTGTGTATTTTGGCTTGGTGTCTGTATAAGGCATCAGTGGTTGTGTATATTGGCTGGGTGTATAAGGCATCAATGGTTGTGTATATTGGCTGAGTGTCTGTATAAGGCATCAATGGTTGTGTATATTGGCTGAGTGTTTGCATAAGGCATAAGTGGTTGTGTATATAGTCTGAGTGTCTGTATAAGGCATCAAGGGTTGTGTATATTGTCTGTTTGTCTGTATAAGGCATCAACTGTTGTGTATATTGGCCGTGTGTCTGTATAATGCATCACGGTTGTGTATATTGGCTGAGCGTCTGTATAAGGTATGGAGAGTTGTGTATATTGGCTGAGTGTCTGTATAATGCATCACGGTTGTGTATATTGGCTGAGCGTCTGTATAAGGTATGGAGAGTTGTGTATATTGGCTGAGTGTCTGTATAATGCATCACGGTTGTGTATATTGGCTGAGCGTCTGTATAAGGTATGGAGAGTTGTGTATATTGTCTGAGCGTCTGTATAAGGCATGAATAGTTATGTATATTGCATTTGTCTGTATAAGGCATCAAAGGCTGCGTATATTGGCTGAGTGTCTGTATAAGGCATGAAGAGTTGTGTATATTGGCTGAGCGTCTGTATAAGGTATGGATAGTTGTGTATATTGGCTGAGTGTCTGTATAATGCATCACGGTTGTGTATATTGGCTGAGCGTCTGTATAAGGTATGGAGAGTTGTGTATATTGGCTGAGTGTCTGTATAATGCATCACGGTTGTGTATATTGGCTGAGCGTCTGTATAAGGTATGGAGAGTTGTGTATATTGGCTGAGTGTCTGTATTAGGCATCAAAGGCTGCGTATATTGGCTGAGTGTCTGTATAAGGCATGAAGAGTTGTGTATATTGGCTGAGTGTCTGTATAAGGCATCAAAGGCTGCGTATATTGGCTGAGTGTCTGTATAAGGCATGAAGAGTTTTGTATATTGGCTGAGTGTCTGTATAATGCATCACGGTTGTGTATATTGGCTGAGCGTCTGTATAAGGCATGGAGAGTTGTGTATATTGGCTGAGCGTCTGTATAAGGCATGAATAGTTGTGTATATTGGCTGAGTGTCTGTATAAGGCATCAAAGGCTGCGTATATTGGCTGAGTGTCTGTATAAGGCATGAAGAGTTGTGTATATTGGCTGAGCGTCTGTATAAGGTAGGGAGAGTTGTGTATATTGGCTGAGTGTCTGTATAAGGCATGAATAGTTGTGTATATTGGCTGAGTGTCTGTATAATGCATCACGGTTGTGTATATTGGCTGAGTGTCTGTATAAGGCATGAAGAGTTGTGTATATTGGCTGAGCGTCTGTATAAGGTATGGAGAGTTGTGTAAATTGGCTGAGCGTCTGTATAAGGCATGAATAGTTGTGTATATTGGCTGAGTGTCTGTATAAGGCATCAAAGGCTGCGTATATTGGCTGAGTGTCTGTATAAGGCATGAAGAGTTGTGTATATTGGATGAGAGTCTGTATAGGGCATCAAAGGCTGCGTATATTGGCTGAGAGTCTGTATACGGCATAAATGTTGTACATTGCCTCAATGACTGTATAAGGCATCAATGATTGTGTATATTGGCGGAGCGTTTGTTTAATGCATCAAAGTCTGTGCAAATTGGCTGAGTGGCAGTATAAGGCATCGATGGTTGTGTATATTGCCTCAGTGTCTGTATAAGGCATCAATGGTTGTGTATATTGCCTCAGTGTCTGTATAAGGCATTAGTGGTTGTGTATGTTGGCTGAATGTCTGCATAAGGCATAAGTCGTTGTGTATATTGTCGGAGTGTCTGTATAAGGCATCAATGGTTGTGTATATTGTCTGTATAATGCATCACGGTTGTGTATATTGGCTGAGCGTCTTTATAAGGCATCAAGAGTTGTGTATAATGGCTTAGCATCTGTATAAGACATTAAGTGGTGTGTAGAGTGTCTTTATAATGCATCAAGTCCCGTGTGGTTGCCGGGGGCCCCGTTTGGTCACGGGGCGAAGAATACGGCCACTGCAGATCCCTTTGGAGGGGTAGGCAGAGGGGTAAAATCCCCCCAAATTCATGTTCATTTTATCATTTTTTGTTCATGTTCATTAAAGGTCGTCATCATGATCCCTGCATTGTTTCAGGTGCCATCTCGCTCGCATCAAAGAGCAGTGGCAGAAAAACAATAACGTGGCTGCAGCGTAAATGGAGTTTCTACGATAGAATTTGCAACAACTCTGCAGTTCAGGGTGAGAAGGTTCTAGGCCCATTTTCCATATTTTATCTCGATGTGCATGGAAGATGAGCCTGGCATGTTCATGCCTGCTAGGCGCCATATAACCTTTTCATGTGTTGGTGCGCCTTAAAACCCCAATTCAATTCAATTATAATGCATCAAGCATGTGTATATTGTCTGAGTGTCTGTATAAGGCATCAAACGTTGTGTATATTATCTGAGTGTCTGTATAATGCAGCGATGGTTGTATAGATTGTTGAAGTGTCAATGGTTGTGTATATTGTTGAGTAACTGTATAAGGTATCAAAGGCTGTGTATATTGGCTCAGTGTCTGTATAAGGCATCAATGGTTGTGTATATTGCCTCAGTGTCTGTATAAGGCATCAATGGTAGTGTATATTGCCTCAGTGTCTGTATAAGACATCAATGGTTGTGTATATTGCCTCAGTGTTTGTATAAGGCATCAATGGTTGTGTATATTGCCTCAGTGTCTGTATAAGGCATCAATGGTTGTGTATATTGGCTCAGTCTGTATAAGGCATCATTGGTTGTGTTTATTGTCTGGGTGTCTGTATAAGGCATCAGTGGTTGTGCATCTGTATACGGCATCAGTGGTTGTAATATTATATTACTTGTTTGTCTGTATAAGGCATCAATGGTTGTGTATATTGCCTCAGTGTCTGTATAAGGCATCAATGGTTGTGTATATTGCCTCAGTGTTTGTATAAGGCATCAATGGTTGTGTATATTGGCTCAGTGTCTCTATAAGGCATCAATGGTTGTGTTTATTGTCTGGGTGTCTGTATAAGGCATCAGTGGTTGTGTATATTGGTTGTGTGTCTGTATAATGCATCAGGTTGTGTATACTGGCTGAGAGCATCTGTATGAGGCATCAAGGGTTGGCTATATTGTCTGGATGTCTTTATAATGCATCAGGGGTTGTGTATATTGTCTGAATGTCTATAAAACAGTAATTGTTGTATATAGTGTCCAAGTGTCTGTGTAGGGCATTAAGGGTTGTGTATTTTGTTTGAGTGCCTGTATAAGGCAT
>JAWPHD010025731.1:0-15406 GCA_037043455.1 Cyrtodaria siliqua
ACCGTTGAGACTATTTTTTCTTAAAACAGTCTGCAATGCCACCACCCAGACTCGGCTGAAGTTTTAAAGGGACTCGCTTGAATAATTGATCACTAAAAACGTTTATAGGTCTAATATATGACGTGTATATGGTTTCTAATGAAACTCTTATCAAGTTTAAATTTAAGAAGAAGAGAAGCTTCGCCAGATGAATTAATTGGTATTTTCAGTCTAATCGATTCAAGATTTTGGTTTGAGTATTTGTGTGTTTGGGAGGAGCGGGGGCGGGTGGAGCGGAGGATCCTTCGAAATAAAATGCTTTTCTACATGACGTTTAGTAAATTCTGTTGTATATTTCTAGAATAATTGTATGTTAAATCCAATGATGACGTACAGTAGAAATGGCGCGCGCCCCATGTAATCCAGCATGCATAGGTAATATACTTGTGGGATTTTAGAGGATTGGACGCAGAGTCCGCCCTATCCCTGAATCCGCCTTAGTACATGATAAATACGCTTTTATCCCCTATGTATTACACTAAAATTACCACCGTAGCCGGGATAGTGAAGACGCTGCGTCTAAAACGTTATTGTCTCTCACTTCTGCGGGTTCGAATCCCACTTGGATGCCGAATTGTCAAGTGAGAAAGTGTCAATTGTTAAAGGGGTTCTTGTGGGATGGAAAAATATTGATATTTTCTGATTTAGATGGTCTAAATACAATGAATTAAACTAAAATTACCCTTTATTTATAAGAATATTCATTTCGGGGCAGCAATGTGTGCTACCATAGGTTACTCAGGAGGATACATTTAACAAACAAAGGGAATGTTCTTCTTCTTTTTGTTTTAAGTTCGGCATTCTGTTGTTATTTTTGCACATTTGAATGGTGCAACTACATCGCTTTACATATTCCTAACTGTTGATTATATTGAAACAATAAATGTATTTAAACGTATGGTAGTACTGAAAACTCAAATTGTACTAACCTTATTTTAATATCTGACTAAATACAAAACCCTGTGGGATTTTGATAAACTAAAACATCGTGCAGCGCGTGCGCTTATCGCTTTGAATACACACTAGATCAATTGAATTTATCAGTTAACCCTAACATCGAAATGGATGACGCCACATTGAAGTTTAATATAATTTATTTTCGTTTGAGTGAAACGAATTAGACAAAAAATAATTTCCCTTGATGTGACTGCTTCTCGTAGAGGGCGCAATCGTAGATTGGCGTTGAGGTAGCCAATTAAATCATTTAGCCTTGGAGAGCAGACTAGGTTAGACGTTATAAATTTGAGTTATTTTATAGAAAACCTATTCAGTGGGGTGAACATGTAGAGGTTTATGGTGCTGCTTAGGCAGCGTTATTGGTTGAATGTGTACAAATTGGCGAAAAAAACAAGGCGTAACGTCGCCGAGGTGAGTCAATATGTTCGTTTTTTGGCCATTTACTGTCTTGCTTTGAAACTATCAAAGTGTGCATCACGTGATGCAGACTTTGCTCGTTAATCTTGATAGCTAAGCTATCTGCTGTATTAAAAAGGTTATTGAAGGAAAACCACAGTAAAAACGTGTTCCAGGTTACGCTAACGTCGTCTTTCTAGCCATGATCAGCATACATTCAATAATTAAACAAACATTACTGCAATGCGTTCGCACCATTTAATCGCGGATATAAAGAAATTACTATAGAAACTACTTCTCGGTCGCTACCATGATGATTATGTCAAAAATAAATACTGTATACCTGCAATTTGATATATGGCGTGCTGTACTGCTCAAAAAAGATTAATGACGCTAAAGAGAACGCTAAAGAGAACGTAAGCAGCTTCAACATTCGTGGCTGTAGCAACATGCGTTGCTGTATCAGCGGACAATTTTCATTGCGATTTTATTGCGTAGTAATCTGTGTCCAATGCAAAGGAGAGCACCCGTCGGTGACAACAAGAAAACTGTGATACAGATATAAAAATCGAACAGGAAACGTAGCATTGAAGGACTAGAGTCAATCACAACACATACAGAAACAAAGAACATCTTTAAAGATGAATAAAAAGCAAGATAATGTATCACAAACACAAAAGGGTTGACAATAGGCCTACCGCCTTGGAACGGTCAGGGGCAAAAGAGGCCGCTGTGGGGTTTAAACCAGGTTCTAGGGTGAACCAAAGCTCATACTTATCCTAGGCTGTCAACCCAATAAAACGGGACAGTATAAATAAAGAAATCCCCGCCATGAACTATTCTCTAACCAACAAGGCAGCATTAATAGGCAATATAAGTAAAACACACAAAGATGCTGGTGTATATATAAATGCAAAAAAAACAATAGCCTAGAAAAGCCACAAAGAATGTACTCAATGACGTGGCAGGAGCCAGAGCAACAAGATAATAAACCACTGAGTGCATGGCAAGACAAAACTGCAGACAAACATCAAACGTCACCGTCCTTTAGTGCTTTAGGTAGACGTCATCGTAGGGTCCACAGCTTGTCCGGTCAATAATTAAAGAGGAAAGCAAGTGGCGAACTGTAAATGGGTCCACCACATAACATGCAGTGCGTTGCAAAATGATAGGGTCATAACCTCTTTTGCTAAACCTTTTAACAAGTTTAACAAAGATAGTATGAAAGTGATCATGACCAAGGAACTTACGAAGTTTGTAAATCACGTCACCATAGCATCACACCATCAGGTTGTGATAGTCCTTGTCGCAGAATAGTTCTTAAATTACTTTTATATTTGGAAAGAAGATCAGGGTTACGATGATAACATTGTGCAAAGGTTTTACGAAGTTTATGGTAATGGTAACCCGGATGGAGTAGCTTTTTAGTTATACAAAGATTACGCATATTAAAGTTCTCAACTCGAGTACAAGCTCTAGAAAAACGAATAAGCTGAGATACACAGACCCCATAAGAAGTTGCTCGGGGAACATCCCCATCTAAATTGGGATAATTAACAATATCAAAATTTAAATCATCTCTCTTGTCATATTTTTTTAATTATTTCACCATTTTCAATGGAGAGATGTAAATCAAGAAAAGAAGCATTATTATCATAAATATTAGCTTCGTTAAGTTGAAGTTCTTTAAGGTATATATTATTAACCAAAGTAGAAAAGAAAGGGTTGTCAATATTTAATATGCCTTTCAGATACAAGAGGTGTCATTAAAGGCCTCAATAACATTAAACAATATATGCAGACAATATCCGTGGATAAACAAATGGTGTCCAGTGTTAGAATCATTTGACACATTACTCTTTCGTATCCCAACCCACAGCACACAGCGAGCTACTACATAAGTTAGACAGATTTTGGCATCCAGTGTGGTTACATGAATGGCCCAAAGCTTTACTCACAAGGAGACACATTCCAATAGATTGTGAGATTGAGTACTCATGTTTCAGTACTATCAGAAGTACCTCAAGGCATTATTTTGAGACCGCTCTTATTCTTATGTCATCTGATGTACACTCCCAAGTACGACTATTTGCGGATGGTTGCCTTTTTACAGACCTATCAGACATAGTTAGACCACGCACTACTACTGGACGGCGTAGCCTCTAAATGCATGTATGTTTTATAACAAGTAAACCAGACCCCCTCTCTTGGAGTACAAATGTCAGAGGAATTCAGGTGTGGACCCCATATTATTACAACAGTTGCCAAGAAAGCAAACTTCATGGTATGCTTCTTCAGAAGGACTATCAGATTCTGACCTAAAACATGCGTACTTTAGTGATAGAATATGCCTCGATTGTTTGGGATCCCTACCTCTCCAAGACATCAATGTGCTGGACCACATCCAAAATCAGGCTCCTAGATTTATCTCTGGGGACTACAAGACAATGAAGGGTAGGTGCGTGTTGATGATGTTGGTAGAGCAGGACCTACCTTCCCAATACGAACATAGAGAACTGAACAGACATGTGTTCTACTAGAAAGTGGTCGGATGTTTGGTTCATGCTAGACCCCCTCTGGAGTGTTCAATGCCAGTCAGACCGAGACGTTTTATAAATGCAAAACAAAATACTACAAAGCAAACAATATCAGTGACAAGCAATAATTCATGTTTTAAGAGAAACAATGTAACACAGAACAAATCAAAAACTCTTTCTTTATTAAAGCTTTGGTGAAGTGGGCCATCTAAGTGATAGTGTAGCCAGTGCACATGCAGTACCGGGCTTTCAAACAGCCATCCAAGCTTGTTACTAAACTTTTACAATTTGCGTATGCTGCAACACGCCCTGTGTTGCATCTATCCAGATCCAGATCATTCCATGAATCTAACTGGCCGCCCAATAGTCGTCTTCTGGTTTTGAAAATCCCCAGTATCCTCTGAGTGACGTATTACGGATGTATTACCGAGAGCATGCCACCGGTAGTGTGTCTGTTAATAGTTCGTAGTCTGTACACTGGATTAAAAATGTATTTTATTATCCAAGGTTCTGTTAAAAATTAATCCTTTTCTGTATGTCATCATTACATTCATAACATAGTGTATATTTTCTTCACTGATCTCTGGCCTTGAGAATATAAAACAGTCCCGTTACTTTTAATTCTTCGGTATACGGACAGAGTGGATTTTTCTTCTTGTAACGCAACATTTTGCGACACCTAAAATAAACACATATGAACTGAAATCATTAGCACATTAAACTGTTTTGTCGTACAGTCAACTCCATGAACCGATTACGAAGTTATCAACGACAAACGTAATACGACAACTAGGCTATTAAATAAATGCTTCCTACTTGCGTAATATTTGCCATTCTTGAAGAGTTGATGTATAAAAATAGTAATGGTAATTGTTCTTTAAACACTATAAAAAAACGACTACAAATGAAGGCATGTGATTTCACTGAAGGCTCAACCGATGTGGTTTTCCTTCAATAACTTACTTTTTGCATTGTTAACTAACCACAACAATGAAGACAGCCGATGAAACTTCATGCATGTCTCCACATGATGGACGCAATGAATAAAAGAAATACTTCTTCATAAATAAAAAAACTAACAAGATGTACTCACGATATCGTCTGTCAAATGTTGTGATCCGCCACTTTGTACACATTCAACCAATAGCGCTGCCTAAGCAAGCAGCGCTGTAAACCTCTACACGTTCACCCCACTGCTATTGCAGGAACGTAAAAATGGGGATTCGAAAACATTTCAGGATATTGATGTTGTCTGTTGTGTTGGTTTTCATTGATCATTGAAATGTTTGTACTTTTGATAATCAGAGATCAAGTTCGAGATATTATCCTGAGAGATACTATAAATAAAAATGTTAATCGGATACACGTTTCCCACAGGCTTTTTCGTGGACGGCCTGTTATCACTTTGATAGTGCTCCGTTAAAAGTGCGAATGTGATTAATGGAACTGATGAAATAGGGTGGACACGTAATATCTAAAAAACGATGGCCCAAATGTTCGAAGATATGTTGGCTTGACTTCAGTTTGAGTCAGGATTTCAAATTTCTCTGAATTTCTTATAAATGAATATCCAGTCAGACTTGGGGGTATCTAAAAGCTTCGTGTTCAGAAAGAACGGGAATAAAAAACATCTTCTAGTACAAAAATAATGTATGAGAAATTTAAATTCAGAGGTTTTTCCTAACCGATGGATAGGTTAGCAGATTTTTTATGAGGTTAGCAGATTTTTTATGATGTAAGCCCAGTTTTTCAAAAATCTGCTAAACTATCCATCGGTTAGGGAAAACCTCTGAATTTAAATTTCTCATACATTATTTTATCATACATCGACTTGCATAAGTCGAACAAAAATGTTTCAGGTAAGGGGGATACTGGATTCCTTATATGATTTAAGAATATCTTTTTTGGTTATGCAGTCATGGACAGCTATTACGTAAAGTACAGGCTGTATAGAGATTATTTTAGTGAAAAAACTGTTTAGTATGAATTAATGTGATGATGTTTTGTGTGGTAATGCCGTCTGCCGGTCATCTAATGGCTTTTACCAATAAATAATAAATATATTTTATTACGTTGTATTGTAGTTGTTTCTTCTATGAGAAGGGTGAGTGTTAAGGGAAGTTTCATTATTTTACAATGTATGTTATACATGCGTGTTCATTTAATAAATAATTGTTTCGCATTTGTTTCGGCGTTTATGAGGTTTTCAACGTCGGTAGTAAATGGCGTAATCCATGAATCGTGTTTGTGCTTTATGGTAAATTTGCCATTCACTACCGGTGTTTAAAACAGCATAAACGATGAAAAAATACGCTTTATGGATTTTTCCATTTGCAACCGGCAGAACCGAATAAGGAGCGAACAAATGCGAATTAATTATTGTGTATTTACATTATTTCCCGTCGCAATAATAGTATCAGAAAAAAGTCTGATAACAACAAGTAAAAGAGAAACTGTCAGCGTCTTTTCATGCAGTGGAATATCCATTTTCTGTTAAGACTCACAGGATGCAAGTGCAGTGTGTACATGCAGTGCATACAGTCCAGTCTATTCACCTCCTTGAAGTGGAATAGCCACTTTCTATGCGCGCGCAGCCGAGCGTAAATAGTCCCACCTACTTGAAAAATGAAGTATATTCGAGATTAAACGCTATATTGGTTCAAAGGAAAGTACCAAGTGAATAAAAATTATTAAGTGAAACCAGTTTGCAAAATATGGTATGAAGCGAATATCAACTTTATTAGGTGAGGCTTAGAAAAGGAAGCATGGCGAAAAACTGGTCGTTTGCAAAAATGATGTATTGCTCTGCATATCATGTACGCATGTACGCCAACTAATTTAATAAATTCTAAAATAATGATGGTTGGCTGTTTGGTTGAATGGTGGTGTACGTTATTTTCACCACATTTTATGCTATATATGACGGTCGACTTTTTGTTGTAGCGGCAGACCACTCACTTTTTCCTTCTAGTTCATGTAGTGTCAATAATAAATTTCATTGGACTATGTACAGTGATGCGCAAACGCTTGGTCGAGCATTCGAGGGGTATTGCCTGTTGAAGAAAAACACTCTGTTTTTGTCGGTATTCCTTTTTTTAATCCTTACCGTAATCGTTACCGCAGTTAGTTGTACAGGTCTGTTATGCACGGCTGGTAATCAGTGGAGCTACCTCCGTTTGGAGGTATATGCAAAAGTGTTCCACCGCCACTTTCGAGGTAGTTCCAGTGCAGAAAATACAGGAAAACAAGATGGGTATGCTTTGCTATTTCTTCGTTATTTTCTTTATTTGCATCGTTATCAAAAATAGAGAAATGCAGTTCCGTGTAGTTATGTTTAAACTTCGCACATGACTCAAAATTGTTCTCGAAAGATGTCGAGTTTGACGCCAGGAACTTATAGCCCGTTCGAACGTTGCAGTTTTTTCTCAACTGTATCGTCCCCACCGAGGTGTTTCTACATTTCTTTGCCTATATACGTTACATATCGACATGGATACATCAAATATCAACCAGCTGGCGTCCGTATTTTGCCTGTTGACAAAATAAGTAACATGGAGAACATTTCTTGGGGAGAAATACGCGATTTCTTAGAAGAGATAGCTCCAATGTCAGAGATGGTTCCAATGCTATGGAGATAGCACCAATGACAATTTATGTGGATATCCTTTCTTACTATTGCGTTCGATATTACTCTTAGTTAAAACACAATTTGAGTTCCCAAACTATTGTTTGCTTCAACTTTCTATCCGTTTTGGGTTTGTAATAGTATACAACTATGTTCTTCTGTTGAGGACAATGGTTATAACTATTCATCCAAGGGAGTGACTATTGACCCGTAACCTATTGACCGAGACGAAGTCGAGGTTAATAATTTACTGCTGAGGGTCAATAGTCATTCCCAAGGATGAATAGTATACAAGTACAACTATGTACTTCTGTTGAGGTCAATGGTTAAAACTATTCATCCAAGGTAGTGACTATTGACCCGAAACAGGAAACTATTGACGAGGTCAATAGTTTACTGCTGAAGGTCAATAGTCATTCTCGAGGATGAATAGTTTTAACTATTTACTGAAATAATCATTATATATCATTTTAAATACACATTTTGTATTGGCTAAATGGCAGTCACGTGTAAGTCATTAGAATGAACTATTGACTTTAGAAAGTTTTCTATCCGGTTCAATCTGGTTTTGCGGTCAATGGTCTCTTTTTGCAGGCCAGTATCCTGAGAATGACGTTACGCTTTCCCATTACGTGATGTCATGCATGTAAATAAGCAAGCAACAAATACACAAACTATTGGAAAGTATACGGTTCAATATAATAAAACAACTACTTCTGTTTCCAGTAAATAGTTAAAATATTCATTCTCGGGAATGACTATTAACCCTTCGTCTCGGTCAATAGTTTACTGCTTCGGGTCAATAGTCACTCCATTGGATGAATAGTTTTAACCATTGACCTCAACAGAAGTAGATAGTTGTATACTATTTACTGAAACAAAAGAAAGCAGTTGTTTTATTACTGGTATATTAAATCGTATAAACTCCAATAGTTTGTTTACTTGTTGCTTACTTCTTTAAAAAAAACTCCTAAATGTAAAATACAAAACGTAAGTTGACATGCTTAACTAAAAAACTGAAAGCAAAATGTATCATTGTGTCATATAACTATAAAAAGATTGAGTTTTAACTGCCTGTTGAGTCCTATGCCTGCAAATGCATTGAATTGGTAAACCGCAAGCAGAAAAGCATATATGGACTTATGTTTGCATATTATCTATACATCTGACAAAACCGAAGATCTTTTGTCTTTTCCGATATATTACAGAATGAATGGAATTCGGAAAAGGTATGAGTTCATGTATGCGGTAAATCATTTAACATTTATACCGCTGTACATTTCACATCTAAAACTACCACGAAGAGAACCCTACTGAAAGAACTGTCTGCGTTCAATGCAACAGAAGGTTCAGCACTACTGCAAGCTTAAAAGCGCACCAAACATAAGCATATGGAAGAAAGACGACATACATGTACATGCATTCACTGTCCTCGGCAATTTCCTTACCAAGAGAGACCTCAGTAACCAACTAACCATGTCCGACAAAAACACAGTTTAAACGACAAGCATGAGCACATGTGAAAAATGCGGAACACTGTTTGGCTACAAATCGTGCCTAGTTCGGAACAGGGCTAGTTGTGGAGAAATAAATGAACATGAGTGTTCGATAGGTTTGAAGACATTCAAATCTATGTCATAGAAATGACTAAGTCTATGTACATAGAAATGACTAAGTCTGTGTACATAGAAATGACTAAGTCTATGTACATAGAAATGACTAAGTCTATGTACATAGAAATGACTAGTCTATGTACATAGAAATGACTAAGTCTGTGTACATAGAAATGACTAGTCTATGTACATAGAAATGACTAAGTCTATGTACATAGAAATGACTAAGTATATGTACATAGAAATGACTAAGTCTATGTACATAGAAATGACTAAGTATATGTACATAGAAATGAATAAGTCTATGTACATAGAAATGACTAATCTATGTACATAGAAATGACTACTGTGCTTTTCACCAGGTCCAGAGAACGATTTTCAATCGAATTTTTTTTTTTCATTACGGGAAATGTCATGCTATGACTTACATCAACAGAAAGATGGGTTTTTGACGCTTTTAACGAAGTCAAACTTTTTTCAATCGGTCCCTTTGGAGCCTCACGATCTGTCAAAGTCTATTTTGCCCCTCCCTTACACATGCAAAATGTAAACAAATATGGCTGCCGTTTGACCCAGAAAAACAATATGTACTCATGACCGGAAGTTGATATGGGCAGTACTATTTACGATGAAGGGTAGAAAACTTACGTTATAAAGTGTTGAAATAGAGCGTATTTTTCATGATCACAATGTTTTTTCAACAATTAGATCTAAAAGAAATATTAATTTTTGAGCTTAGTGCATACACTTAATTACCGCAAATGAAACAAAATATTCCATACTGTAGTCTGTACCATATACAATCCAAAGTTACATCCATATTATAAATCCTAAGTTTGTATTGCGACAGGCTAAATCACTTTTTCTTTAACTCTGTTTTGCCCTACTAAATAAGTTGTTGTGAGCACAATAACTTCGTGATGTAATGCGTGTCAGTTGTGGTGACGTAACGTATCACATATGACGTCACCTTTCCTAGAAATTATGAAGCATAGAGGGGCGTTAACAATGCAATGCATTAATTTGGGTTGTGCAATCCAAAAAATACGACTAAGTGGATGTGCAAGTGAATGGGGCCTAATGGTATAGACCAGACCCACCCACCCTGACAGTTGGTAACGGCATTTTTCATGTGACAAATGCTTAGTACTTGTTACGTTTAATGTTGCCAACATTAAATGTAACAAGTAGATCTACAGTACTAAGCATTTGTAAACATAAAATTATTAGTTCTCAGGGCCGTCGTTTGACAGTTTTTGGGGCCGAATTTATTCCCCTCCCCTAATTGTATCTATTTTTCCCCCTTTTCCTGTGAAAAATTCCCTCTTAAAAAAAAATAAAAATATTAGAATTGTTTTAACTCCAAAACAGGAAAACAGCATACAATTTGCAATGGTAAATTCTTGGTACCACTTAAATAATAAAAAAAACACACACTAATTCGTGTTTCTTAGAAATTCCCCTTTGATATGAAAACAACGCAAAATTCCCGTTCCTGAGGGCCCTGGCCCCATTCCCCCAAAGTGAAGGGAGGGCCCTAGTTCTGTATCAAAGTCAGTCTCTGCCAATCAAACTTGGTATAATACTTATATTAACAAATGCAGGGATTGTACGTATTTACAGCCGAACAAAAATGAATGTAGTATATTAGTACTTCTTCAATAATCCGAGCCTTCTCCGACCTTACCAGCCCTTTATACGATTTTGATATTTCATCATGCTGTGTACCTAAAAAGCCACAAAAAAAAGCTTTCAGGGTCAGTGAAGGCTCAGATTATTCCACCAAAAATCTGTTTTACTTAAATCGGCCTCCATGTTTTAGCTGGAAGGATTTCCATCACATATTTTCATCCTGCGACAACCATCCCCATCACACACACACAGCAAAATTCCAAAAGAAATGAAGGGAAAGGGAACATTAACAAATAACAAAAAAAGAAAGGAAGAAAAAAAGAGTAAAACATATAAATGAATTGCAGGTTCAGTGTTACACACCAGTCACTTATCCTGCACCTCCACCGCTCCCCGTCACTCTAATAAAGAATGTGGTCAGTGATTGAAATGCGAATTCAGATAAGTATATATATAAAAAATATCAAAATTACCAAGATGGATGCCTTCTACTCAATGACTATGGCCCCACAACTTCCATGTATATGAATTTTGACAGAATACTGTTTATTTACAGTCGATAGTGTGTGTGTGTGTGTGTGTGTGTTGTGTGTGTGTGTTTGTTTTTGAGTCGAGTGTTTAAGGCCGTTACATCGTTAAGCCATTCACTTCTTTTTTTGTGTGTTTACCTTCATTTAATCTGCGAATTTCGGTAATTGATGAAGCATTTTCTAGTAGGTATGGCATATTCAGGTAGCCAAGGTTGCAAAACGAAGCATTAGGCCGTCCTTACAAAATTGTTGGTTGGCTGTGCTCCGACCGAAAACCCAAAATGTTTTAGGTGCGTAGGTAGACCTGTAGGTGAATTTATTTTTTTCCAAAACCATAAGAATTCTTAAAATAGCAAAATAAATAAATAAACGGTAAGAGAATTGCAATAAAAAGTTTTGGGTAACTTAGGGCTATTTTTAGTGAGTAGGTATATCTGACCTGATCGCTAAACGACATTACACACAGCTAATAGCAAAAAGTAAAATCCGAAAACACAGTCCGTCTCTTTTTCTCACCACTATCCTATACTATCGTAATGGAAGTGCAAATCCCTGCATTACAAAGCCATCACATCACGATTATACAGAAAAAAGTCCATCGCAACCCAAACTATTATTTACAGGCTTAAAACTATTCAAATTGCCAAAATATATCTGTTTTAATCGATATATGTAACTACAAAATGCATGGTGGTTGCCCCTTCAACCAAACAGATAAACATCCCTTCATTGTTTTAATGAACTGTTCCGTAATTCATTTCATCCGCCATCTTGGAAATAGTGTAAACAAAATTTACATGGGGATCCAAGGGGTAAAATGAACTTTTGTGGATTGTGGGACGATTTGTCAACCGATTTCGATGGCGTGGAGATCGGTGAAAGCGTCAAAAACCCACATTTCTATTGATGTAAGTTTTAATATGGAATTTCCAGCATTGGAAAAAAAGTTCGATTAATAATCGTTCTCTGGACCTGGTGAAAAGCACAGTAAGTCTGTGTACATAGAAATGACTCAGTCTATGTACATAGAAATGACTAGTCTATGTACATAGAAATGACTAGTCTATGTACATAGAAATGACTAAGTATGTGTACATAGAAATGACTCAGTCTATGTACATAGAAATGACTAAGTATGTGTACATAGAAATGACTCAGTCTATGTACATAGAAATGACTAAGTCTGTGTACATAGAAATGACTAAGTATATGTACATAGACATGACTAAGTCTGTGTACATAGAAATGACTCAGTCTGTGTACATAGAAATGACTAGTCTATGTACATAGAAATGACTAGTCTATGTACATAGAAATGACTAGTCTATGTACATAGAAATGACTAGTCTATGTACATAGAAATGACTAGTCTATGTACATAGAAATGACTAGTCTATGTACATAGAAATGACTAAGTCTATGTACATATAAATGACTAGTCTATGTACATAGAAATGACTAGTCTATGTACATAGAAATGACTAGTCTATGTACATAGAAATGACTAGTCTATGTACATAGAAATGACTAAGTATATGTACATAGACATGACTAGTCTATGTACATAGAAATGACTAGTCTATGTACATAGAAATGACTAAGTCTATGTACATATAAATGACTAGTCTATGTACATAGAAATGACTAGTCTATGTACATAGAAATGACTAGTCTATGTACATAGAAATGACTAAGTATATGTACATAGACATGACTAGTCTATGTACATAGAAATGACTAAGTATGTGTACATAGAAATGACTCAGTCTATGTACATAGAAATGACTAAGTATGTGTACATAGAAATGACTCAGTCTGTGTACATAGAAATGACTAAGTCTGTGTACATAGAAATGACTAAGTATATGTACATAGACATGACTAAGTCTGTGTACATAGAAATGACTCAGTCTGTGTACATAGAAATGACTAGTCTATGTACATAGAAATGACTAGTCTATGTACATAGAAATGACTAGTCTATGTACATAGAAATGACTAGTCTATGTACATAGAAATGACTAGTCTAAGTACATAGAAATGACTAGTCTATGTACATAGAAATGACTAGTCTATGTACATAGAAATGACTAAGTCTATGTACATATAAATGACTAGTCTATGTACATAGAAATGACTAGTCTATGTACATAGAAATGACTAGTCTATGTACATAGAAATGACTAGTCTATGTACATAGAAATGACTAAGTATATGTACATAGACATGACTCGTCTATGTACATAGAAATGACTAGTCTATGTACATAGAAATGACTAAGTATGTGGTACATAGAAATGACTCAGTCTATGTACATAGAAATGACTAGTCTATGTACATATAAATGACTAAGTCTGTGTACATAGAAATGACTCAGTCTATGTACATAGAAATGACTAAGTATATGTACATAGAAATGACTAGTCTATGTACATTGAAATGACTAGTCTATGTACATAGAAATGACTAAGTATGTGTACATAGAAATGACTCAGTCTATGTACATAGAAATGACTAAGTATGTGTACATAGAAATGACTCAGTCTATGTACATAGAAATGACTAGTCTATGTACATAGAAATGACTAAGTATGTGTACATAGAAATGACTAAGTCTGTGTACATAGAAATGACTAAGTCTGTGTACATAGAAATGACTCAGTCTATGTACATAGAAATGACTAAGTCTGTGTACATAGAAATGACTAAGTATATGTACATAGAAATGACTAGTCTATGTACATAGAAATGACTCAGTCTATGTACATAGAAATGACTAGTCTATGTACATAGAAATGACTAGTCTATGTACATAGAAATGACTAAGTATGTGTACATAGAAATGACTCAGTCTATGTACATAGAAATGACTAAGTATGTGTACATAGAAATGACTCAGTCTATGTACATAGAAATGACTAGTCTATGTACATAGAAATGACTAGTCTATGTACATAGAAATGACTAAGTATGTGTACATAGAAATGACTCAGTCTATGTACATAGAAATGACTAAGTATGTGTACATATAAATGACTCAGTCTATGTACATAGAAATGACTAAGTATGTGTACATAGAAATGACTAAGTATGTGTACATAGAAATGACTAGTCTATGTACATAGAAATGACTAAGTATGTGTACATAGAAATGACTAGTCTATGTACATAGAAATGACTAAGTCTATGTACATAGAAATGACTAAGTCTGTGTACATAGAAATGACTAAGTCTATGTACATAGAAATGACTAGTATGTGTACATAGAAATGACTCAGTCTATGTACATAGAAATGACTAGTCTATGTACATAGAAATGACTAGTATGTGTACATAGAAATGACTAAGTATGTGTACATAGAAATGACTAGTCTATGTACATAGAAATGACTAAGTATGTGTACATAGAAATGACTAGTCTATGTACATAGAAATGACTAAGTCTATGTACATAGAAATGACTAAGTCTATGTACATAGAAATGACTCAGTCTGTGTACATAGAAATGACTAAGTATGTGTACATAGAAATGACTCAGTCTATGTACATAGAAATGACTAGTCTATGTACATAGAAATGACTAAGTATGTGTACATAGAAATGACTAAGTATGTGTACATAGAAATGACTAGTCTATGTACATAGAAATGACTAAGTATGTGTACATAGAAATGACTAGTCTATGTACATAGAAATGACTAAGTCTATGTACATAGAAATGACTAGTCTATGTACATAGAAATGACTAGTCTATGTACATAGAATGACTAGTCTATTTACATAGAAATGACTAAGTATGTGTACATAGAAATGACTCAGTATATGTACATATAAATGACTAAGTCTGTGTACATAGAAATGACTCAGTCTATGTACATAGAAATGACTAAGTATATGTACATAGAAATGACTAGTCTATGTACATAGAAATGACTAGTCTATGTACATAGAAATGACTAGTCTATGTACATAGAAATGACTAAGTATGTGTACATAGAAATGACTCAGTCTATGTACATAGAAATGACTAAGTATGTGTACATAGAAATGACTCAGTCTGTGTACATAGAAATGACT
>JAWPHD010025732.1:0-15393 GCA_037043455.1 Cyrtodaria siliqua
GGCTTGAATGGTGTGGGTTGAATGGTATGTGGCTTGAATGGTGTAGCTGAATGGTGTGGTGACTTGAATGTGGCTTGAATGGTGTGGTGACTTGAATGTGGCTTGAATGGTGTAGCTTGAATGGTGTGGTGACTTGAATGTGGCTTAAATGGTGTGGTGACCTGAAAGTGGCTTGAACGGTGTAGATTGAATGGTGTGGTGACTTGAATGTGGCTTGAATGGTGTGGTGACTTGAATGTGGCTTGAATGGTGGGACTTCAATGGTGCGACTTGAACGGTGGGACATGAATTGGCTTGAATGGTGTGGTGACTTGAATGTGGCTTGAATGGTGGGACTTGAATGGTAGGACTTGAATGGTGGGACATGAATGTGGCTTGAATGGAGTGGTGACTTGAATGTTGCTTAAATGGTGGGACTTGAATGGTGGGACTTGAATGGTGGGACATGAATGTGGCTTGAATGGAGTGGTGACTTGAATGTTGCTTAAATGATGGGACTTGAACGGTGGGACATGAATGTGGCTTGAATGGTGTGGTGACTTGAATGTTGTTTGAATGGTGTGGTGACTAAAATGTGATTTAAATGGTGTGGCTTGAATGGTGTAACTTGAACGGTGTGGTTTGAATGAGTTTGAATGATGTGACTTGAATGGTGTAGTGTGAGAGGTATGGCTGAAATGGCGTGATTATGATTAATACCAGTGTCAGTCAACACAGTGAAAGCATATTGTAAATATTTATTGCACAATCATGGTTCTTTTATTATTTAGATTTTTTCTTTTACAATTTGTAACATTACTTTCTATAATTGCATTATAAATTAACATTTTTAATAAATAATAATAAATTAATAATAAGTCTCCTATTTTCAAACGTACAGCTGGTACCAATATATACAACAGGGTTTTACATAATTATTTCCAGGTTCAGACCAATACAGTATATATACATCATTTCCCTGAATTGCGACTTCTTAAGCTAAAGAATTAATACTGAATATGGTACAATGATTTTTTCTTTTTTCTTTAGATGTACATGGAGAGTGGGTCTGGAATGTTCATTCCTGTTGGCGCCATATAACTTTTTTGTGTTTGTGCGCCAAAAAAGCCCAATTCAATTCAATGCAATTCTCTTTTCATGATCTTTTGGTATTAAAGTCCATTGTTTCTTCCCTCTCATCTGTTCGTATACTGTTGCAGCTTACCGTCCAAGCTGGCCGTGAACAACTAAACATAGATAACAAATATATTAGACAATTGTTACAACAGATGCTAGATTTAATTAAAATTAACAATAAAGATTACAGTCAGACGCAAAACAGAAAAGAAGAATGTCAAATGGTCCTGAATCGCTCACCTCGGTGAAGAGGGATATAGTTAAACAAGCTTATAAATTAACAGGTGACAAAGACTGGTCATTTTATCAAATAAATAAATCACATAGCAACATTTGACATATCTGTTATAGCTCTTTACATCTCTGAGGGTGTGATTATAATTACCTGAGGGTGTAGGGGATGGAATGCAACATCTGATACCACATCTGTATGTCCTGTTAACTTGTGTATGTACGTGCCAGAACGCATGTCAAATATGTACGACTGAAATATATAAGGTACCCAATATCTTATATTATAATTGTCAAATATTTATGACGGATACATAATTGATAGTTGAAATTTCTATAATTATGTAGGACTGATTGCATATAAATGATAGTTCAAATATAGTGTAAATATGCATGCCAAATATATATGACTGAAATATGTGTCTATAGGTCCTAGTGCTGCACCGTATTACTGGTTTATCAGTGTTTTGTGATGTGGACCTCAAAATAATATGTACCGTGATATTTTTTTAGCATACCGGTTTTCGTTTTTACCGGTTTTCACTACACATGTGTTTTGATTATGAAAGTAAATCGTAATCTGCGACTAAGATCTATTTTTAACTTAGTGCTGGGTATCATGCACTCAGATGAGCATGGCTGATTCAAGTGATTAAAAAATGTTAAAAACAAAAGGGCAAAATTGTGTGATTGGGCCAACTTTGGGCTTAACAAGTTTAAAAAGGGCGCTACAATAGTAGATCTAGGCCATGTTGTATTTGTAAAACAGGGGCAAGTGCTCTGGCAGCACTACACATTTGGTAACTCACTTGTGAAGACATCACCCGACGTTGAATACAACTTCAAAACAGACAAAGTAGACAAAGTCGGAACTGCCATGTGTAATGTTTCTCATTTACAAGCACAACAACATTGCATCACTTTATGTCATCTGCATCGAAGTACACCATTTAATCAGTAAAGTCTATAGAAATTATCAACACAATTGCACAAGAAAATATATTACGATACGTATCACCATACAGTCTCTTATATCGCAGTATATTGTCTTTCTTTGATGCGATATCCAGCACTAATAGAACTGTTGTTAACAAAGACAGATAACTCTCAGTGAATTTGAATGATTCCAATACTTGATAAGAGTTATCATTCTTATTTTAATATTCAAATGACCTGAGGTACATTTAGGTATGTAACATTGTGCATAAATCAGTCTACTCGTGTATCTTGCAGAGCAAGCACTCAGTAAACACAGAGCTTGACATCAATCTGGCCCCCCACAATGTATCAGTCTACTCGTGTATCTTGCAGAGCAAGCACTCAGTAAACACAGAGCTTGACATCAATCTGGCCCCCCACAATGTATCAGTCTACTCGTGTATCTTGTAGAGCAAGCACTCAGTAAACACAGAGCTTGACATCAATCTGGCCCCGGCAATGTATCAGTCTACTCGTGTATCTTGTAGAGCAAGCACTCAGTAAACACAGAGCTTGACATCAATCTGGCCCCCCACAATGTATCAGTCTACTCGTGTATCTTGCAGAGCAAGCACTCAGTAAACACAGAGCTTGACATCAATCTGGCCCCCACAATGTATCAGTCTACTTGTGTATCTTGCAGAGCAAGCACTCAGTAAACACAGAGCTTGACATCAATCTGGCCCCCACAATGTATCAGTCTACTCGTGTATCTTGCAGAGCAAGCACTTAGTAAACACAGAGATTGACATCAATCTGGCCCCCCACAATGTATCAGTCTACTCGTGTATCTTGAAGAGCAAGCACTCAGTAAACACAGAGCTTGACATCAATCTGGCCCCCACAATGTATCAGTCTACTCGTGTATCTTGCAGAGCAAGCACTCAGTAAACACAGAGCTTGACATCAATCTGGCCCCCACAATGTATCAGTCTACTCGTGTATCTTGCAGAGCAAGCACTCAGTAAACACAGAGCTTGACATCAATCTGGCCCCCCACAATGTATCAGTCTACTCGTGTATCTTGTAGAGCAAGCACTCAGTAAACACAGAGCTTGACATCAATCTGGCCCCCACAATGTATCAGTCTACTCGTGTATCTTGCAGAGCAAGCACTCAGTAAACACAGAGCTTGACATCAATCTGGACCCCCACAATGTATCAGTCTACTCGTGTATCTTGTAGAGCAAGCACTCAGTAAACACAGAGCTTGACATCAATCTGGCCCCCCACAATGTATCAGTCTACTCGTGTATCTTGCAGAGCAAGCACTCAGTAAACACAGAGCTTGACATCAATCTGGCCCCCCCCACAATGTATCAGTCTACTCGTGTATCTTGCAGAGCAAGCACTCAGTAAACACAGAGCTTGACATCAATCTGGCCATACCACAATGTATCAGTCTACTCGTGTATCTTGCAGAACAAGCACTCAGTAAACACAGAGCTTGACATCAATCTGGCCCCCCACAATGTATCAGTCTACTCGTGTATCTTGTAGAGCAAGCACTCAGTAAACACAGAGCTTGACATCAATCTGGCCCCCCACAATGTATCAGTCTACTCGTGTATCTTGCAGAGCAAGCACACAGTAAACACAGAGCTTGACATCAATCTGGCCATACCACAATGTATCAGTATACTCGTGTATCTTGCAGAGCAAGCACTCAGTAAACACAGAGCTTGACATCAATCTGGCCCCCACAATGTATCAGTCTACTCGTGTATCTTGTAGAGCAAGCACTCAGTAAACACAGAGCTTGACATCAATCTGGCCCCCCACAATGTATCAGTCTACTCGTGTATCTTGAAGAGCAAGCACTCAGTAAACACAGAGCTTGACATCAATCTGGCCCCCCACAATGTATCAGTCTACTCATGTATCTTGTAGAGCAAGCACTCAGTAAACACAGAGCTTCACATCAATCTGGCCCCCCCCCCACAATGTATCAGTCTACTCATGTATCTTGCAGAGCAAGCACTCAGTAAACACAGAGCTTGACATCAATCTGGCCCCTTACAATGTATCAGTCTACTCGTGTATCTTGTAGAGCAAGCACTCAGTAAACACAGAGCTTGACATCAATCTGGCCCCCCACAATGTATCAGTCTACTTGTGTATCTTGTAGAGCAAGCACTCAGTAAACACAGAGCTTGACATCAACCTGGCCCCCCACAATGTATCAGTCTACTTGTGTATCTTGTAGAGCAAGCACTCAGTAAACACAGAGCTTGACATCAATCTGGACCCCCACAATGTATCAGTCTACTCGTGTATCTTGTAGAGAAAGCACTCAGTAAACACAGAGCTTGACATCAATCTGGCACCCCACAATGTATCAGTATACTCGTGTATCTTGTAGAGCAAGCACTCAGTAAACACAGAGCTTGACATCAATCTGGCCCCCCACAATGTATCAGTCTACTTGTATATCTTGTAGAGCAAGCACTCAGTAAACACAGAGCTTGACATCAATCTGGCCCCCCACAATATATCAGTCTACTCGTGTATCTTGTAGAGCAAGCACTCAGTAAACACTGAGCTTGACATCAATCTTGCCCCCCACAATGTATCAGTCTACTTGTGTATCTTGTAGAGCAAGCACTCAGTAAACATAGAGCTTGACATCAATCTGGCCCCCCACAATGTATCAGTCTACTCGTGAATCTTGTAGAGCAAGCACTCAGTAAACACAGAGCTTGACATCAATCTGGCCCCCACAATGTATCAGTCTACTTGTGTATCTTGTAGAGCAAGCACTCAGTAAACACAGAGCTTGACATCAATCTGGCCCCCACAATGTATCAGTCTACTCGTGAATCTTGTAGAGCAAGCACTCAGTAAACACAGAGCTTGACATCAATCTTGCCCCCCATAATGTTACATGACAATACATTTCTGCAATATATACTGAGCAAAAATAGAAATGTCCCAACTTTACCCATAGATTTAGACACAATGAAATTATACTTTATTTAATATACGCCAATACCTTTGTTAAAGTCCAGCACTGAAAACAATTTTCTTTGAATCAAACTTGTGGGCAAACTAATTCCCCTTGATTTGGTTTAAACGGCATTTCCAGGTCTTGTGGTTAAAACTTTGAGTTATATTGAAAAAAACAGAGAAAAGAAGCTGATCTTTTCACTCATTTTTGCACCATACAGCTTTCAAGAACGAATATTTTCAGATTACCTCCCTTTATAATAAAAATATAGTGACTTCGCAATTTGAATAAAACATGTTTTAGCAGCACCAGACAAACTTTGGTTTTTGATGATTATTAATATTGATCAGAAAGATTGAGTGATAAGTATAAAATGATGAAATTATATCTAGATTGGTGTACAAAGTGTAACAAAGTCAACCCTATGCAAATCATAGCTTAAAAGGGGGGCGTTTCTATTTTTGCTGAGTATAGTAAGTAACTTATTTTTGAAATAATAAACATCTGTTGAGTCTGGGATGTAATACATTGAGATTTTGAATTTGATTAAGCTGATATCTATGACACACAGGGGTGTCAAATTTCACTCGCCCTCTCGCATTGGTGAGTAGAACTCCTTATGTACTAGTCTGACTGGGCAAGTGACCTTTGAAAACACTATTTTGTCACAGCAGTAAAGCATATAAACTGACATGGTGATGGCTGAAGTGAAACTAGAAACATATTTTTCTCAGCGTATCACGTGTTCCCTTGGTTTCTAGGCTGCATGCAGACTGTAACAATATGTCTACCAGTTGAAGAAGCATTATGCACACTTTTACTACTTTGTGTTGTGGCACACAATTTCAAAACAAAAAGACATACAGCATTTATTTAACAAAACTGTTATTTACCTCAGATGGTAATTGAAGACCAAAAGGTGTGAATTTGTCAGCATTATTGAAGGGTGGGTACAATAGGGTCGAGTGACTTTTGCCAACTACTAGTCCTACATGGCGAGTGGAGTGTTGTGGAGTGTTGTGGAGTGTTGCCGTGGTGTAATAGTTTGCACCTCTGTTCAGTAATCCCCTAATCGTGCATTCTATTTCAGCCATGACCAAATTCGGATTAATTCTCAAACTACTTGAAAAATAATTTTACACATGACCAGTATTTCGGATGAGACTTAAAACCGAGGTCTTCTCACTAAAATGCCCAGTGCAATACCAGTAAATAAAGCCGTGTATACACACATACACGACCATTGGGTTTTGAAATAGTTTTAAACCCCTATAATGGCCAATGACAATCTTGAAATACAATTACCGAGTAATCACTCTACTCACAGATTTGTCCTCAGAACCGGTGGCTATGAACCTTCCACAAGGACTAAAGGCAACTCCACATGGATGTACTCTGTTAAGGTGACCTTCATATCGCCGAACACATCTGAATGAATGATCAAAACAATAATAAAATTCAAAGTCTATTGAATGGTATATATTAATACATTATTTTAGCATGTTTGTAAACAGGATATTTAATTACCAGTTATCAAACACCACCCAGGATCTGTACTAAGTATTTTTTATTTTATTTTAAAAGTAGCTATCCCGCCAACAACAGCCAAAGTGGATACCGTTTCTAAACCTACTGACAACAAGGTATATATATATATATAACTTACATATTATGAGAATCCAAACTCTATAGACACAACAGAAATGGCTTTAACCAGCCAAGCCAAACTTCAAAACTGTAGCCTCGAATTATAAGTTACCCACTCATAATTTATTTTACTCATATTCAATCACAGCTATTTTAAGAATCCATGAATAAAGTTTACTTTTAATTGGCAAATGTATATACATTATCATATGACATGAACACTTTGAATAGAGTTTTGATAAATGGTTTTGTAGTCCTATTTTGCCGTTATTTGGCGTGTTAGTTTCTTTAAAGATTTTATACATCTGTTGGTCAAATTTTGTGAATTTGTTGTAAGAAACAGTCATCACAACACTGAAAAGCTAATATCCGCAAAAAATAATGATTCCCAGGCAAATGAAATAGTCCACATGGAAATCATAAACATCTTTCAGCTCTCTCTCCATTTATCTCTGTTTATAATTTTCTATACCCAGGGTTCAAATTTACCACTTATTTACTGGTAAATGTAGATTTTTCCAGATTGCAAGTAGAAATGTAGAACCTGCTAATTTGTTTAAATAATAAAAAAAAAAAAAGGGTCTCAGTCTACCCTTATTCACTAAACATATTTATCTAACTTAGTTACAATCCTGCATCTAGCCGAGTGTGAAAATGCCATTATTTACATGTATAGCAATCCTTCTAAAATGAATTGAGTTTTTAAATTATTAATGTACCTTGATTAGAATAGCAAGTAGAAAACCTTTGCACTTGTTTTTTTGAGCAAATGTCTAAAAACATTAAATTTGATCCCTGATACCTGTTGGTTCTGAGATCCCAGAGTTTTATGCAGTCCCCTGCTGCTGCTGTGGCATACAGATCATAGGCGCTCGATGGGTGGGAGACATATGGCGAGCCCTGCAATGAAGGTTTGATGCTGAAAACTGACATTCTGGTCTTATGGCAGCTATTAAGATAATATTTAAATTAATTTTTTCCACTGACATTAAAGTGGGTAGGAGTAGCATCAGGCCTTTTCTAGAAAATCCCCTATTTTTAACATGTTCTAATTCAAAATGTCATAATAATCCAAATATGGTGGTAGCACCTGTTGGTCAGGTGTAAAAGTTGAATTCAACATAGATTTTATCAAAATGAAATCAGGTTCTAAAAGCTGATATTTAACCCATTTTAATGGAGGTCAACGTCATTGAGACGTTAGCGCAATTTGACGTCATGACGTTGACGACCGGTAAAGTTTAAAAACATTATTAATTTACTTATTATGTTTGTTACTAACGCATTAAAGAACTATTTGCAAATGATTTAAACTTTGAATTGGAATTGTAGCCCATATTGTTTTAGTGAACCTCTATGAAATCTACTGACCCATTATAGAATAATAGAGGGTCACCATGTGACCGCTCTAATCCAATGAAATTCCTAGGATTTTGTGCGAGGTGCAATAAATTACTTTGCAGAATGAGTTTCCTTGTAAATAAATCATGATTTTAGGCTCATTTATTACGTTTATTATGGCTTGGCCCTTATGATATAACGAATTGTAAAAAGAGTCAAACAAGATGCTTTAACATTAAAACAGTCAAAACCAACCAACCCCAGATCTAATGATTTTGTCAGATAATGATAATGAAAATGATGAGGATGATGATATTGATGATCAAGATGATGATGCCAATGATGGCTAATTACGACACTGGGTAGTGTCTTATTGAAGTTATATGACGATGATTGTGATGAGTGGGTTGATGACGAGTATGGTGGTGATTATGAGTGGGATGATGACGAGTATGATGATGATTATGAGTGGGATGATGACGAGTATGATGATGATTATGAGTGGGATGATGACGAGTATGATGATGATTATGAGTGGGATGATGACGAGTATGATGATGATTATGAGTGGGATGATGACGAGTATGATGATGATTATGAGTGGGATGATGACGAGTATGATGATGATTATGAGTGGGATGATGACGAGTATGATGATGATTATGAGTGGGATGATGAAGAATATGGTGATGATGATGATGATGATGATGATGCCACTGATGGCAAATTATGACACTAGGTTTATTTTATTGAAGTTATATAAGTATTGACAATAATATTGAATATACAAACCTCATTTTGACAAATGGCATGAACAGGTCTTGTATGTACTTCTGGCATAGTTCTTACTCTCTGTCCTACATTCATATCATAAACTTCTATAGATTTGTTACTGCCGGCACACAAAACAATATCTGACCAGATGATGTAAGGATTTAAAATATACTCTAGTGACTAATAGCGTTGAGTTGTATTGAATTGTTGTTTGACTTTTCATCAAAATTATTTAAATTAATTAATTAATGTACCCAATGTACCCATTTCAAAACATACAATACTTTGTAATTTGTTTTCAACTTGCGGGGTGTCCTGTATCCCGGGTTCTGGAGTTGTATTGTGAAAACATTAAACTGTTAAATTCATGCTTGTTCTTAACTAATAATTTTGATCTTTAATACTAAGTTGCTATAATATTTAATATGTTTTGCTTTAAAAAAAATAATAACGAGGTCAATGACCTTGAAGCTCAACTGATAGGTTTTTGATAGCTAGATCAGCATTTCTGTGAAGTTTCATAAAAATATGTCAAGTAGTTTCAGAGGAGTAGTCGCTACAATTTTTTACCTTCAATTTCCGGCCGGCCTTAAGTTTTGCTAGGATCAACTAGACATCAAAAGCAACATTCCTGCGAAGTTTCATGAAAATCCGTCACATTGTTCCGGAGGAGTAGTCGCTGCAAGTTTTTACTATATAACTCTATGTAAAAAAAGATGGCCGCTGGCGGCCGTGTTTAATGTCGAATCAAAATAATTTTCAACAAGGATCAACATCATGTCATGCCAATCATTTTAAAAAAAGTCCAATATCAATATCACTTATAGTTTTCATGAAGTAGTCGCTACAAACTTGTTTTTAAAAATCTATTTTTAGCAGTGGTGGCCATCTTGAATTTCTGGCTGATCTGAAATTTTGCTAGGATCAATTAATCATTAAAAGCAACATTCCTGTGAAGGTTCATGAAAATCTGTCAAGTAGTTTCAGAGGAGTAATCGCTACAAGTTTTTACTATATAACTCTATGTAAACAACGGTGGCCGCTGGCAGCCAAGTTTAATGTTGAATCAAAATGATTTGCGACAAGGACCAACATCATGTCATGCCGACTATTTAAGAAAAAGTCCAATATCAATATCACTTACAGTTTTCAAGAAGTAGGGGCTACAAACTTGTTTTTTAAAAATCTATTTTTAGCTTTGGTGGCCATCTCGGATTTCAATTCAACATGAATTTTTGCTAGGATCAACTAGACTTCATGGGCAATATTTCTGCAAAGTTTCATGAAAATCCATCCAGTAGTTTTAGAGGAGTAGTCACTAAAAAAAAGGATTATGGACAGACGGAGGACGGACACTGCACCAATTAGTTAACATTGCTTGTGTTAAATTTGAATTATTTGAATTTTGTTTATAAAAATAATTTAAAAAAAATAATTTAAAAGCGGTGTAACTTACAGAAACATTGCATGGAGAGATGTGATTTTAAACTAATCCAAGTGAAAATATACCAAGATTGTTTTATGTCCCTGTTAAGGGTACAATGTATTATTAATATAGTTTATCACATGACCACTGATTTCCAGTATGAGTACGATATAAATAGAGAACAAAGGATACAGGAATAGAAACTGTTAATAGTCGACATGGCAGATACTTGCTGTGCAGCCATCGACCATTGTTGAACCAGCTTATATTTACTCTGACTCAAATACCTGCAAAAAAAATAAACTTTAAGATTTACAGGTCTTGGCAGAACATTTCCCAAGAAACTATCTTTTTTACTTAATTGTAACACAAAACACAATTTTAATACAAAGAAGTTTCAATCAGAAGCATTATCAGACAGTATTGTACTTGTTAATCTGTACATTATAATGTTCAGATCAACTTTACACCTTTGGAGAGCTTGGTCGAGTGGTAGAGCTTTGGACTCCAGATCTAAAGGTTGTGGGTTCGATCCTTGCCTTGGTCACATTGCTTAGTACTGCTTCTACCCAGGAAGCCATCGAGAGTGATTAATATAAGTCGCAATCGTTTACAATCGATGTAAAAGAAATATGTTTAAACTGTCAACCTTACATTAATATTATAACCCAATATTCAATATTTGTGTTCAGTGCCTTATCCACTGTGCTACTGAGGCCCCTCCTGAATCTTACAATTCAATAAACTGTTTGACAATAACAATACTCGGACACTTTGCCACTCTTTGGCCCTTATGCATAAAATAAACCGTGTATAGTTATATTTCTTAAATGTTCATTGTTTAATTATATCGGCATGTATAATTTGTAACCATACTTGTAAGCAAACTTTTGTAAGTATGAGCCTTCATTTCAATCCTTTATATGAATGTTTTAAAATAATGTTGTAAAAAAATGGATTCAAATGAGTTTATATGTCATTTCAAAATCAGATTACAAAAAAGTATATTAATCAGTAATATATCTCACCTTTTTATATCGTTTTTACTAGGGTCTATGTGGTATTTGTATAGGTACATGGTGTTTCCAGAACACAAAAGTATAAATTTATCCATGTAATAGAACTGAGCACAATGCACCTCCCTGGTAAACGCCTTGTTTGCCTGAAATAAACATAATTATATATGTATGGGGTTTGGTGTTATCTGACCTATCACGCTTTTAGTTTAATAGCTTTTAGTAGCTATCTCAATGCTCAGTTTTATAGAGCTGCCATACTGGAATACCATGCTTTAGATACATGACATACAACCCCACCCAGCCACATTATACCGACACCGGGCTGACCAATCCTAGCACTACCCTTTATATGCTGAACGTCCAGCCAGGAAGCTACTAGTACTTTTTATGAAGTCTTTGGTGTAAACCGGCCGGGAATTGAACTCACAACCTCCTGCATGGGAGGCGTGGTGTGACTCGGCTGGGAATTGAACTCAAAATCTCCTGCATGGGAGGCAATGCTTGAGATATAACTCAATCTAATCAAAATACATGCTCATGCAAATTGAGATTTGTTAAATTTACGCTCAACATAAAAATAACATAATTGAAAAAATGTCGCGAAAAAATATCCCTGACCAATAAAAGGCCAATACTATACAAAAATGTGTTTGATCTCACCCCACACAATATTTTCAAAGTTAGGTAGGGAATTAATTTTGTGTTTTCAGATAAAGGCTTGTTATAGAGAGGATTTTACATGAGTGACTGTGTATTATTGATTTTAATAAACAAGTTGAATAAAATGATCGGATATGAGGCTCTGCCGAGTACCATATCTTTTTATCCAACGAGTTTATTAACGTCAATAATACACAGTCACGAATTCTATTTGTCACATAATACACCTACGACATGATAGTTTCACTTTAATGTTGTCAATTTAACTTGAATACAGCAGCAATTTGTAAGAGAAATCATGGCGTCATTTTGCTGTTTACATCACGTCAGCTATGTTACGTGCTGTAACATGTTCGCGCTGCAAATAATGCAACACCTTAAACCAATTTAACGTTACTAACAAGCATTTTATAAAGTAAGATTTCAATAAAGATAAATACTTAAGGTGTGTTATAGTGTATTATAATAAATAAGTCATGGTTTTATTAACACTCCCAAAAAACATGTTCTGTGATATAGTTGTCTCTACATTTCCATGCTAGTTTTTCTTCAAAATCTCAAATTACTAAAACTGTTCAAAATGAATGCTGGTACACTAAAGCAGTAAATGATTCCATAGAGGCCACCATTTGCATCCTAATAACATATTATAAGTTAATAACAATGTAATGAATATATAATTATGTGAATAATTTTACAGGGCAAAACAAAATCTTTCTGAATTTTGAAGAAGTAAAAAAGATTTTCAATAAACAGGTATTTGTTGGGTAGGTAGGGAGAGCACAACAATCTTTTAACTTTGGCCTAAACATGGAGTTTTTATTGATAAATGTTACTCAGTGGTTAATAACTGGTACCTTAGGTAAGAAAGCGACATACAGACCTCTGTCCAGTAGGAGTTCAAAGATGAACACATCGATCAGATTTATGATGTACTTCCATGAGCCAATACAAAAATGCAAGGTTTCTTAAGAAGTAGATGACATGCCAGTCCAAGTTTGACCAAAACAAAATGAAAACTCATTTATAGCAAACTCGGTTATAGCAAATTCTTGATTAAGGAGAAGTTTTAATAATTCCCCAGCCAGCTCCTGCTTTGCTTTATATAAAAAATTACGGATATAGCGAACTTGGATTACAGAGAAGCAATTTTGCATTCCTCATTCAAAGAAATCAGGATGGAGTACTACATTTTAATATTTTTTGAGGCTTCTAGGAATTCATTATAATCAAGTGTTACTGTAGTTGTTTTAATAATTTAAATGAAGCTTTCTGCAACGACGAGAAAAAACTGATGGAAAAGGTTCTTATATTTCAAATATGCTATGGAATCTCAACATAAACCTAAGACAAGAATTTAAAAAATACCTTATCTTTTGTTTGACCATCAGATGAGAAATTATGAAGAACTGTGTCAAAGGTCATGACTGGGTCTGACTGACCTTTGACCCAAACTGATGCTGTTTTGTCGTCAGAAGAGGTTACAAATCGTGACCCACAATGACTCCAGTCTATAGAGGTGACTATGTGGTTATGTCCTGAAATATAAAGTTTAGACAGCATTAAATAGTTATGATAGAAAAGCAGGTGCAATGCATTGTCACCATGGTACTTTGTGACTTTCTCTGTGACCTTGAGAATAAACTTAACTCCCTCACTCTGGGAGTAGCTTAAAATAACCTAAAACTGATGTGATTGAGTCAGAAACAACAATTAACAACAATACAATAAGTAATATGATTATATTTAATTCGGAAAATCAACCTGGAGTGAAATGACAAAAGTTAGATTAGCACTTCCTTTTTTTATAATAAATTTAACAATTGATTACTTTGATTAATGAGGTAATGAAAGAAATCCTGATAAAAGATCTGACTCTTTTAACTTTTAACCCCCTACATATATGTAATGGACTGTTCTTTCTTTGAATTAAGATTATTCCATTTATGTGAAAAAGGGGTATTTTGCGGAAAATGCATCCATTTTGAAATGTGATTTAGACTGTAGTTCCAACCTAATTTGTGTACATTTCAAAAACTCAATAAATAAATGGTTAGTTAATTTCTTTGACCATTAGATAAAACTTTGTCCACAGTTAGTTAACAATTATTAATGTAGTTTGTTTACCTGTATATGCGGAACCTTTCTGTGACAATGGCAAACTGAACACAAGCGCTGATTTATTGGCAAGAGCACAAGCTATGTTCTGACCATCATCTGTAAATTCATATTATACAAAGAGTTTATGAAAATACACCATAGTCTTGCAACTATTGCATCATTTACATTCATTTTAGTCTTTGAACACATTGACAAAGGTAAATGAAATTATTCCCGTATCGGAATAGATAGATAGATTCTTTAGATAGATTCTTTATTTCCTCCAAGGTACAGGAGAGCATATATATATAATTATAGCATATACCACAATTACAAAATTTTACATAAACAATAGACAACATATATTTACATATAAAGGACAAAAATATATATATTTAAGGAATGAAATGCGCTCTTTTGGTTTTCATTGGGGTATGAAAAATATTTGGGTGGTTTAAAGTGTATGGAGTCCAAAGGACTCCACACGTTTTTTAAACCATCCAAATGTTTTTCATACCCCAATGAAAACCAAAAGTGCGCATTTCATTCCTTATATTTACATAAATATTTACCTTTAAAATAGCGTTGATTTCTTCTCTATATACGCCAGATTTACTATTTATTTCGAAAAAATAGTTTATTCTACGGGGATTTTGATGGAGTAAAATGTAACAGCCGTTATGATCAGCAACATTTTAGACACACCCCTCATGCGCAATATTTTATTAAGTTAAGCTCCGCACATCATCCAATGAAAACCATTAAAGGTATTCATGAAATCAAAGGTATTCCGAAGGTAATGGTATTCATTGGAAAATTAAATGCAGCGTGTCAAATAAGATTCATCATAGCAAATGCAATAGCGATGTAAATATCTATCAATACATGTCGCATTACCAAATATTTTACAATCGGAATCAATTAGATATGAGGATAGAGTTTTAATAATAGTATTTAAACAAACCATAAATTGTCATGTATTACCATATGCATGACTCTTGCCGAAATGAAACACAAGATGACAAACTGGTACAATATACTCAGTTTAAATTAGTATAATATATATTTATGATTGCACATCTATCCTATTAACAATAATACAGAGTTTTGAAAGTAATGTTTCATTTTCTATTGTTTACTGCTTAAAATCTGAA
>JAWPHD010025733.1:0-15388 GCA_037043455.1 Cyrtodaria siliqua
AACGCGTATAAATACGTTTCACATATGATATGACTTGACTCCCTGTATAACGTTATGGGGAGTAAAGAGTTGAAAAGGGTAAGCGCAAATACTAATTTGGGGAATTGGACATTTGAAGGTTTTAAAACTATGATATACTTTAAATACTTTGATGACTGGGACTATTAAATAACACAACGAAAATAATAGAAGAACTAATTAAACCACTATATGAAACAGATCGTAATTCATATTGTAATATGAATGTTTTTTATTATTCGGGATGTTTCCGGATGTTTCAATAAAACAGTAAAACAGTAATGTTATTATTAACTGGTTCTTTTGGATCATCAAGCCCGATCTTTGTGACTTTAAACCGAGATTGTTTTTGTATTTAACGTGTTTGACGATTTCCAAATTTCTACTTTCATAGCTTTTTATATATCACAGTAGCGTTGACTGTGGAGTGGGTGGCGGTAAAACGTCTCACTGTGCTTGCAATCATAATTGTTAATACGTCTGATCTTTGGAATCGCTGAGCCCGATATTTATTGATATCGATTGTACATTCTCAAATACTTTAGTTTTCGTACTTAAATTTCGAATGGGTGGTTCCACTACTCTAGCCTTTAAAGGTTATGAGTATTGTTTAATCACTTTTAGAATATGTTGCCTGCTTTTTAGTCCTCCAACGGTCCCGGGGTGGGGGACTATAGGTTTGCACTCCGTCCTTCCGTCCGTCCTTCCGTCCGTCCTAATGCTTGTCCGGGCCATATTTTCAATACTATAAGACTTTGAGATACCAAACTTGGTATGTGGATACATCTTGGGATAGCGGTGTGTCGTGTACCAAAAAGAGGTCACTGTGACCTTGACCTTGACCTGTGACCTCTGTCATAGAAAATGCTTGTCCGGACCGTATTTTCAATACTATAACACTTAGAGATACCAAACTTGATATTTGAATACATCTTGGGATAGCGGTGTGTCGCATACCAAAACAAGGTCACAGTGACCTTGACCTTGACCTGTGACCTCTGTCTTAGAAAATAATCCGAAAATGCTTGTCCAGTCCATATTTTCAATACTATAACTCTTAGAGATACCAAACTTGGTTTGTGAATACATCTTGGGATGCGGTGTGTCGCGTAACAAAATAAGGTCAATGTGACCTTGACCTGTGACCTCTGTCATAGAAAATGCTCGTCCGGACCTTTTTTCAATACTGTAACACTTAGAGATACCAAACTTAGTATCTTGGGATAGCGGTGTGTCGCGTACCAAAATAAGGTCATTGTGACCTTGACCTTGACCTGTGACCTATGTCATAGAAAATGCTTGTCCGGACCGTATTTTCAATACTATAATACTTAGAGATACCAAACTTGGTTTGTGAATACATCTTGGGATAGCGGTGTGTCGCGTACCAAAATAAGGTCAATGTGACCTTGACCTGTGACCTCTGTCATAGAAAATGCTTGTCCGGACCGTATTTTCAATACTGTAACACTTAAAGATACCAAACTTAGTATCTTGGGATAGCGGTGTGTCGCATACCAAAATAAGGTCATTGTGACCTTGACCTGTGACTTCTGTCATAGAAAATGCTTGTCTGGACCGTATTTTCAATACTATAACACTTAGAGATACCAAACTTGGTTTGTCAATACATCTTGGTATAGCGGTGTGTCGCATACCAAAATAAGGTCATTATGACCTTGACCTTGACCTGTGACCTCTGTCATAGAAAATGTCTGGAAAATGATTGTGTGGACCTATTTTCAATACTATAACACTTAGAGATACCAAACTTGGTATGTTAATACATCTTGAGATAGCGGTGTGTCACGTACCAAAATAAGGTCACTATGACCTTGACCTTGAACTTTGACCTCTGTCATAGAAAATGCTTGTCCGGACCGTATTTTCAATACTATAACGCTTAGAGACACCAAACTTGGTATGTGAATACATCTTGGGATAGCGGTGTGTCGCTTACCAAAATAAAGTCATTGTGACCTTGACCTTGAACTGTGAACTCTGTCATAGAAAATGCTTGTCCGGACCATATTTTCAATACTATAACACTTAGAGATACCAAACTTGGTATGTGAATACATCTTGGGATAACAATGTGTCGTGTACCAAAAAAAGGTCATTGTGACCTTGACCTGTGACGTCTGTCATAGAAAATGCTTGTCCGGACCGTATTTTCAATACTATAACACTTAGAGATTCCAAGCTTGGTATGCGAATACATCTTGGGATAGCGATGTGTCTTGTACCAAAATAATGTCATTGTGACCTTGACCTGTGACCTCTGTCATAGAAAATGCTTGTCCGGACCGTATTTCAATACTATAACACTTAGAAATACCAAACTTGGTATGTGAATACATCTTGGGATAGCGGTGTGTCACGTACCAAAATAAGGTCATTGTGACCTTGACCTTGACCTGTGACCTCTGTCATAGAAAATGCTTGTCCGGACCGTATTTTCAATACTATAACACTTAGAGATACCAAACTTGGTATGTGAATACATCTTGGGATAGCAATATGTCGCGTACCAAAAAAAGGTCATTGTGACCTTGACCTGTGACCTCTGTCATAGAAAATGCTTGTCCGGACCGTATTTTCAATACTATAACACTTAGAGATACCAAACTTGGTATGTGAATACATCTTGGGATAGCGGTGTGTCACGTACCAAAATAAGGTCATTGTGACCTTGATCTGTGACTTTTGTCATAGAAAATGCTTGTCCGGACAGTATTTTAAATACTATAACACTTAGAGACACCAAACTTGGTATGTGAATACATCTAGGGATAGTAGTGTGTCGCGTACCAAAATAAAGTCACTGTGACCTTGACCTTGGCCTGTGACCTCTGTCATAGAAAATGCTTGTCCGGACCGTATTTTCAATACTGTAACACTTAGAGATACCAAACTTGGTATGTGAATACATCTTGGGATAGCAATATGTCGCGTACCAAAATAAGGTCACTGTGACCTTGACCTGTGACCTCTGGCATAGAAAATGCTTTTCCGGACCGTATTTTTAATACTATAACACTTAGATATACCAAACGTGGTATGTGAATACATCGTGGGATAGCGATGTGTCGCGTACCAAAATAAGGTCATTGTGACCTTGACCTGTGACCTCTGTCACAGTAAATGCTTGTCCGGACCGTATTTTCAATACTATAACACTTAGAGATACCAAACTTGGTATGTGAATACATCTTGGGATAGCGGTGTGTCGCATACCAAAATAAGGTCATTGTGTCCTTGACCTTGATCTTGACCTCCATCATAGGAAATATATGGAAAAATGTTTGTCTGGGCCGGTGGGGGACTATGGATTGTCCTGCAATTCTTGATGCTTGTTAATTTAGTCTTTTGCTTTTTACCTGTTATACGCAGGCTTCATAACTTATGATCCCAACTAAATTCCATTTTGTTTATCTCGCCCATTGTTTTCTCGTTTAGGTCAAAGCTGGCCATGGAATGGTGTGAAAATACCGCATTGAAGATTCCATGTTCACTGCCATATGCATAGCATCTTCGGAATGGCTTAAATATCTGTACTATTTACTTTATTAATATTGAGTTCTGCTCAGCTTGGGCCTAGATGGCGTGAATGGTAGCAAGCTTTTTTCACTACCTGAATCAAACCGAGCCTGCAATATGTTTTGTATTTAACGTGTTCGACGATTTCCAAATTTCTCCTTTCATACTTTTTTTTAAAAAAAGTAGTATACCGCTTTATTCGTAAATAGTGTTCGTAAGAGGTGTTGTACCTAACATGACATCTCGTGGACAGACTCAACAAAGCCGAGTCTGCTATTTTTCTCTCTTGTTTGTGTTTGTGCTTCCAAGGGATCCCATTTACACTATTTATTGGCATCCACACTAGCGTTTTTTCAGTGATATGTCGCGGTTTTGAAAAGTCGACCCGACTATAAGTCATTAGCGTTATTACTTGCTGGTTCTTTGGGATTATCAAGCCAGAAAGGTTGAAGACCTTTAAGCCTGTGCTAGAGGGCGTGAGAGGTGTTGCATCTTATATTAAAAGACTCAACAAAACCGATGATCTCTCTTGTTTGATTTTGTTGCTTCCAAGGGATTCTCATTTCGGTATTTATTGACATCCACGTTTGTTTTAGTGATGTGTGGCGGTTGTAAATCGTCGACCTCGCTACAAATCAGTAGTAGTATTACTTACAAGCTCTTTTTGATTATCAAACCCGATGTTTGTAACTTTAAAGTAGAACACCGCATAAGCCTTTGCTAGAGGGCTTGCGAGGTGTTGCAACTAATATTATCTCTCACGAACAGACTGAATAAAACTTGTAAAGATGGTAGCGTTTTTTTTTCTTTTGCTCTGCCTTCTGTCAAGGCAATGAGTATTGGATTTGTGAATTTCTGGGTTTTTTATATGCATATACACATGAACATTTACGTGTTATACTTATATTGTCTATTAATGCTGCATTGTTTGTAAGAGAGTATAACCTGGCGGTGATATCTTTATTTACACTGTCCCATTTTATTGAGATGACAATATGGTAAGAGTGATGTTTGATGCACCCTAACACCTGGGTTTAACCCCCGGCGGCCTTTTTTGCCACAGGTCGTTCCAATGCAATTTCAATATCAAATCTAAAAAATGGTCAAGACGAAGGCTTTATTGTTAGGTTTGGGTCAGTAACCTCAACGGATGGACAATAACCTCAAAAGTAGTCCTGTCGACTTCTTGTTTTGTTTTGTTTTGTTTTTTTCGAAGATTTAGGAAGTCAAGTAAGCTGACATACATTCACAAGTATATAGAAATGAAGGTCAACCAGAAGATTACGATGATCGCCTTTTTCCTTTTTACATATAGAAATGAGAATGTTGGCAAAAATAATCTTAGGGTATCAGATTTGACCGGAAGTTCATATGAAATGTCAGATTTGACCAGAAGTTCATATGTAAATGTCTTCAAAAGATCAATCAAAATCTACAGCAACATTTCACAATTAGGGCAATGATCCGAAAAGCAGGTTATCCTGAACTATTAATTTATTTCCTCATCTTTAACTCTATAATTTTGAATGTAATCAATGTAACCTGCATATTATGAAAAGCAAATATAAAAAGATCGAACAGGTAAAGTAGCATTCAAGGAGGACAGTCAACCACAAAACACAGAAACAAACACGCAAACAGACAAACAAGAAGGCAAAAGTAATAATAAATGCAAAAGACATCACAAACACAAAAGGGTTGACAACAGGGCTACCGCCTTGGAACGGTCAGTGGCAACATAGGCCACTGGGGGGGGGGGGGGGGGGGGGGGGGGTTAAACTGGTTCTAGGGTGCACCAAACCTCACACTTACCCTACTAGAATCATAGAAAGCTAGAATCCTCGGTAACCATTTAAAGAAAATGTCGTTCAAACAAAGTGTACAGCAAAAGATTTGCCCCGGGTGAGGACTGAACTCACGACATTCAGATCGCTCTGTTTGTATTGATTATGAGACTGACGTGCTACCTGCTGCGCTACCCAGGCCATTACACACTAGCCAGAACACGCGTGCACAGGCGAGCACATATTTTATCACTTCTACATTTAATAAAGAGATAAAGTAGTTTTGAGACTTAGTTTTTGAATCTAAGTTTCAATTGATAACATATGATATTACATCACACAAGAACAATTTACATGTGCGACATGATGGACTATATACTGATACATCTTGAGTTGAGTTCAAATAATTATGTTATTTTGCATCGTAATGAATGGATACTAAATATACGATGTTTTCAAGCAGTTCCTACAGCTCGGATTAGTTGCACCAGAGGCATGGCCCTTGATTTATTGAAAAAGTTCATAGTTTGCCTTGTGAACACTCTAGCACCTTCATTTAGTATTTAACCTTCACCAAACTTGCACAAGATTGTTAATATCAATGAAAGCTTGGACAATTTCGAAAAACAGCCAAATCGGAACAGTAACACCGAAGTTATGACCCTTGTTTTTTTTTTCTGAAAAATGCTATTTTCTGCATTGTGAACACTCTTCCACCTTCATTTATTATTTGATTTTTAGCAAACTTGCATCGATTGTTAATATCAATGAAAACTCGGAAAAGGTCGAAAATCAGCCAGATCGGCTCAGGAACACCAGAGTTATGGCCCTTGTTTTTCTGAAAAATGTCATTTTCTGCCTTGTGAACAGTCTTTCATCTTCATTTATTGTTTGATATTTACAAAACTTGCACAGATTGTTAATATCATTGAAAGGGCGGATAATATCAATGAAAGCTCAGATAAGTTCGAAAAACAGCCGGATCGGACCAGTAACACCAGACTTATGGCCCTTGATTTTCTTAAATATGCAATATACTCTATTGAGAACCTGCGGTTGTGGGTTCTAATCCCACTGAGGGCTAACTTTTATTTTTTAGATTTTGACCCTAAGGAGTGCAGCAAGGTATCGGATTTTGCCTCAGCCTACTGGGTCAAAACGTCAGGGAAAAACACATATCTTGTCCATCTACTTGGGTGGGGTGGGGGTGGAGGATCGGGTCAAAATAGACAACAAAAAATACTCATCTTGTCCAGATGTGAATGGTTACGATTCGTTTGGTGACTCGAGGCAAAACATATATAAAACTGGTTTTGACATCCTCATTAAGGGGCCCTTCTACAGGGAACTTCCAGTAATTTACTACAACAAGTTTCGGGTTTGTAACGTTAATTTCATCTGTACCCTTTGAGATTTCAAGTTCATGTTTGGTGTATTTCTTAGTTAAGGATTTGTAGATCTGCAGTAAGTTTTTATAATTTGGCTTCATCTTCGGGGTCTCCATAAAGAAAACACAACAAATTGCATATCTTGTCCAAATATGAATGTATTTTATTCTAATTTAGTATGATCATTTAGGGACTCATCAAGCTAACTTCGTCTATACCCTTTGAGATATCAAGTTCATGTGTGGTGTTTCTTAGTTAAGGATGTGTAGATGCGTAATAAGATTTGGTATTTTGGATCCATCCACTGGGACCCACTACTGGGTAATCCAGCAAAGAAACACAGACACAAAAGTTCTAATTTGGTATGATCATTTAGGGAGTATATAAAACGGTTTTCACCTCCTGCATAAAATGACCCTCTACTGGGTTAGAACTTCGTGAACTTTCTGCCAAGTCACTGAGTACTTACTTTGTGGCTTTCTATGTGTTTTTTTTATCTTGTTCATACATGATCATTTATGTGTTTTACTTATATTGCCTATAAACGCTGCCTTGTTTGTCAGAGATAATAACCTGGCGGGGATTTCTTTATTTACACTGTCCCGTTTACTGGGATGACAATAGGGTAAGAGTGAGGTTTGGTGCACCGTGTACCTCAGAACCGGGTTTAAACCCCCAGCGGCCTTTTTTGCCACTTGCGGTTCCTAGGCGGTAGCCCTATTGTCAACCCTTGTGTGTTTGTATGTCTTAATTAAAATGTTATTCATCTTTATATATTTAGTTGTTCTTTGTTTCTTTGTGTGTTTGTGGTTGATAGTTGTCTTTGAATGCTACTTTTCCTGTTCGATTTTTATATCTACCTTTGCAGTCATTTACTACTATATTCTTTGAGATTTCAAGTTTATGTGTGGTGTATTTCTTAATTAAGGATGTGCAGATGCACATTAAGATTTCGTTTTTGGCTCCATCCCCTTGGGCTCCCTAGGGGGTAATCAGGTACAAAATGCATATCTTGTCCAAATGTGACTGCATTGAATTCTAATTTGCTAATTTAGGGACTCGAGGCACAACATATGTAAACGGTATTTGTCCTCCCGTGTAAAGGGGCCCTTCTACATGGGTAAAACTTTGGCAACTTGCAGTCAGTTATATGTTCTACTGCCATTTTTTCAGTGCAGGGCAAGGCGTTTTGTCATAAGTGCCACAACTAATTTACCCCCACCCCAACCACAGACTCCATGAAGCCAGTAGAGCGATACAGGCCCTGTTTGTCCTCTAATATTGATTTCCTAAATTGTAATGCGTAAATACCTCAAACTAAATTGTTTCCAGTTCGACTTTTATACGTGTTATCTAGAGCTCTGAGACCGTTTTTGTCCGCAGAGACCTTAACATAATGATATGCCTCGGTTTTAAATTATTTCGAACACAAAATAATATTCTGTTTTGTCCGTTTTTATGTAAATATTAAAGGCAGTACATTATAGTACACATTGTCAAATGCGAAATTCAAGCATTCGGTCGCCTCGGCCAGCTTCATGATCACGCGCTCACACTTGTTGGAGTTCATATCCTGAATAATATTATAAAAGTATATGTATAGATGCCACACAGGACATGTAGCACTCACAGATAACAATGAAACACACGCAATCAAAACAAACAACAATTGCAAGGATATTTAAAAGAAAGGTATGCCCACCGCAAACATAAAAAGGTTGCCAATAGGGTACCGTCTTGGAACGGTCAGTTGCAAAACGGTGGCATGGGGTTAACCCAGGTTCTAGTGTACATCAAACCTCACTTTTATACTCCTGTTGTCATCTCTATTAAACGTGTAAATAATGAACAGAACAGAACATATACTTTATTGACTTTTACAGAGTACAACATCATTCAAATGAACATAAATATATACACATGTTAATGATCACGTGATAATAACACACGCAGGCGCACACACACACGCGCACGCACGCACGAACGCATGTACGCACCCGCTTACGCACGCGCATACTCAAGCTCCCACACAAAACAAATAATAATTAACAAAATAAATCAATACTATTGTAATTAGAGGATGAACTATGTAGTATTGTGATTAACAGATATACGTAACTTTAGGGCAAATTTGATATATTTCGCTAAATCAAAAAGAGTTTGTCTATTCACAGACTGTAATAAGTCAATGAACTTAAACATACTTGGCCTTTTGTAATAATATTTTTTAACATACCTTTTTCGTAAATCAATATAAAACGGACATCTAAATATAACATGATAGTCGTCTTCTATATCATTAGTATTACAATATATACAATAACGTTCCTCTCTAGGTAGGAACTCTGTTTGTAGCATAACGCCCAGTCTGTATTCTTAATGAATGCGAAAATAAGCGCAACTTACAAACTAATGTTATGCATAGATCCGCTCTGTCAATCAAACATATATCTGAGCATGCCAGTCTGATCAATTAAAATCACATGAGGTATTTACCCACAAACAAACATGTTATACAATAAAACACATGGTAATGTTTGTGGCCAAAATTGAGCATGGACAATGGTGGGCGGGGTTTATCGATTTGTACGGATCTATGTATTAAGTCACCTGGTAGGAGATCTAATATCGTTCATATCCAAACGATGCTTTACTAATATTATATAAATTTAGAACCTTACTATTTTCTTTATCTGAGAACCATTTCTGTATAAATGTATCAATTAAGCGTTGTTTAAATGAGACAATAAACGATTTATCACTTACTAGTACGTTAGGATTTTCCCATACATATAGAAAATCATACTCGCCTAACATTTGTTTTACATTCGACAACCAATTTTTTCGATCAACAAAACAGTCTTCGTAAGTCATGTTATACAGTTTTCAAAACAAACAACATGTAGGCGTCAAACAATAACATTATTAGCTGCTTTATATGATATTGTTGATAAACGTATTCGGCATTTGTTTTCGACAGGTCCTAAATATAGATTACCTTAAAGGCTTTAACTATTGATTTTAATGCCTGTCGTGCCCAGATCGCCCACTCCATTGAAGATTTTAGTATAAAATGGTGTCGTAGAGAACATTCGGACCCAAAGTCGCTTTCTACTTGGAAAAAGTCAATTCTTAAAATTATAGATACACGTATTAACTTTTATAATGCTAACCCCTCTTTACTTCCTCCGAGACCTAGGTTTTCCTTTCGTAATTTAAAATCGGGAATTCAGGAATTTCATAATAAATTTGTTTTAGTTCCTGCAGATAAAGCAGCTAATAATGTAATTATTGTTTGACGCCTACATTATGTCAATGTTTTATCTCTGGAACTCGGCAGCACCAATTCGTATACTATAGTTAATTCTACTGATGATGATGTTTTTCCGCACATATCACTCGGTGCACTACTTTCAAGGCTGGTGTAAACAATAAGCAAAATAAACTGCCTACTATGTACTTGATTCCTAAATTAAATAAAAAAAAATCCGTATAAGGCTCGTTTTATTTCGAATTCTAGTGCATGCAACAAAACAAACATCTCCAAACTTTTAACTTCTTGTCTTACTGCCGTTAAAGATCACGTTAAACTATATTTAGATAAAACTTATGGAAACTCTGGGATTAATTTATTTTCGTCTATAAAAAAATCAGGAGACGTTCTTGATAAAATTTTCAATAAAGGCCAAGTTTCATCAATAAGCACTTATGACTTCTCCACACTATATACAACCTTACCACATCACCTTATTAAAGACAAGCTAATTTCTCTTATTCAAAAAACATTCGCTAGAGAAAATACTACATTTTTAGCATGTAATAATATTAAAGCGTTTTTTACTTACGGCAGTTTAGACAATTATACTCAGTGGACTTGCTATGAAGTTTGTGAAGCACTCATCTTCCTATTAGATAATAGTTTCGTCAGGTATGGAACCACCGTTTATAGACATATTGTTGGTATCCCTATAGGTACGAACTGTACACCACTTGTCGCAGATTTGTTTTTATTTTGCTATGAAAGAGATTTCATGTTGAGTGTTTCACCAGATACCCAGGCAGATGTTATTGAAGCCTTTAATGGCACCTCTCGGTATTTGGATGACATATTGAACATTGACAACCCTTTCTTTCCAACTATGGTTAATAATATTTATCCTCAAGAACTTCAGCTTAACAAAGCTAATATATCTGATAATAACGTTTCTTTTCTTGATTTAGATCTCTCGATTGAAAATGGTAAAATAATTAGCAAAATCTATGACAAGAGTGATGATTTTAATTTTGACATTGTTAATTATCCCCACTTGGATGGGGATGTTCCCCGAGCAACTTATTATGGGGTGTATGTGTCTCAACTTATTCGTTTTTCTAGAGCTTGTACTCGAGTTGAGGACTTTAATATTCGTAATCTTTGTATAACTAAAAAGCTACTCAATCAGGGTTCCCGTTACCATACACTTCGTAAAACCTTTGCAAAGTTTTATTATCGTAACCCTGATCTTCTTTCCAAATATGATAGTAATTTAAGGACTCTTCTGCGACAAGGACTATCACAACCTGAATTCTATGGTAATGTGATTTATAAACTTCGTAAGATTCTTGGTCATGATCACTTTCATACTATCTTTGTTAAACTTGTTAAAAAAGTTTATCAAAAGAGGTTATGACCCTATCATTTTGCAACGTGCTGCATGCTTGGTGGTGGACCCTTTTACAGTTCGCCACTATGCTTTCCTCTTTAATTGTACGGTGACTGGACAGGCTGTGGACCCTATGATGACGCCTACCTAAAGCCCATTTGGACGGTGGCGTTTGATGTTTGTCTATGATCTTTCTTGTCGTGCCCTTAATGGTTTATTCTCTTGTTGCTCTGGCTTCTGCCAAGTCATTGAGTACCTTCATTGTGGCTTTCTAGGCTATTGTTTTTTTGTATTATATTTACACGAGCATATTTGTGTTTTACTTATATTGCCTATTGATGCTGCCTTGTTGGTTAGAGATTAGATCATGACGGGGATTTCTTTATTTACACTGTCCTGCTTTAATGGGATGACAGTAGGGTAAGTGTGAGGTTTGGTGCACCCTAGAACCGGTTTAAACCCCCAGTGGCCTACATTGCCACTGACCGTTCCAAGGCGGTAGCCCTATTGTCAACCCTTTTGTGTTTGTGATGTCGTTTGCATTTATTATTGCTTCTGCCTTCTTGTTTGTCTGTTGGCGTGTTTGTTTCTGTGTTTTGTGGTTGACTGTCCTCCTTGAATGCTACTTTCCCTTTCCGATCTTTTTATATTTTTTTCAATATAACATTATAATTATTAAGTAATTTACTCCAATACTTAATATTTCTTAGATAACGTGATATATGGAATGGGTATCAACCCAATTCACCATACACATGATATCCCGCCAGACTGTATCATCTAACAGAAGACATAAAGATATAGCCAAGGTTAACTGTTTATCAATGTGTGACATCAGGTAAATAAATCTTTTGTCAGATAGCCTCCAGTTATCACACATTAAGAATTGTCAAACAAATAGCGTCAGAAACTGTCAGCTTTCGGCAATTATTATGTATGTACAACACGGTAATTGCAATCAATGTATCTGATAGGTGTGACCGAGATAACAGGTTTATTAATATGTATAAAATATTAAACCCTCTTTGAGCGAGATAGACGAGGAATATTATTGACATTAAAGACTGAATTTGTGAGAAATTATACACACGATCTACAAGAAAAGCATTGGGAAGGGCCGTAACTTTGGGAAGGGCCGTAACTTTGAGAAGGGCCGTAACTTTGAGAAGGGCCGTTACTTTGGGAAGGGCCGTAACTTTGGGAAGGGCCGTAACTTTGAGAAGGGCCGTAACGTTGGGAAGGGCCGTAACTAATTTGTTAGAACTTGTGGCCCAACCCGTTTGCATATTATATGGCAATAAAATATGTTTAAATCAAATCAAGAAAAGCATTTATTTAAATAGTACAAACTTCATAACATTTCATTTAATGTTTAAAGCAGTTTTAGAATTATCAGACCATATATGTACACAAAAATCAGTCTATAGAATCAAACAGTGTATCAATAATTAAATCACATTACAGCGCACTTAAAGCTCGGCTTTATAGTTTAATACTAATTCACATTCCGTAAATATTGCGGGAAAATACAACAAAGTATTGCATGTATATATTAAACTGTGACAGACAACATCATAATCACTCTCTGACAAGATTCTATACAATAATGTTTTACAACTTTTAACCACCAATATTCGCTGGTTAATGTAATTATTAACACATTTAAGCGCCTTCGACTGTATACAGTGTACTAGACTGCTCCACAGCGTTTACAGCGTTTGAATGAAACGTGATATGCGCAGTGAAGCAGTCTAACAGTGTCTTACCTGTAAAATGGCCTACCTGAAGTTTTACCTGAGACATAAGTACTGTTTATTTCTTGGCGTACATAGCCTTGGTAGCGCAGTAGGCAGCGCGTCAGTCTCATAATCAATACAAACAGAGCGATCTGAAGGTCGTGAGTTCGATCCTCACCCGGGGCAAATGTTTTGTTGAAAACAATTTCTCTCAAGTTTGAACGGTTTTGATTTTAAATGGGTGATCGGGTGTTCTACCATTGCTCTTTGTAGATGACGTAAACACAGTGTAGAAACGAACTGTATCACCTCCCGGATGTTGCGATGTGATTTTTAAATGGCGACCTAGAGCAAGTAAACACCCGTAATGAAAGGATAAATTAAACAGTTTTTATCGATAAACAGTAATCAAATGATAATTGATAGCTAGCAGAGACATTCATTGTTTCATACCTCTAGAATATATCATGTGACAGTATAACATTTTAGTAAAAAAGCATTATAATCACTTACAACTTCGGGAATTGACACGGCCTCGTGCAGAAGAACTAGGCTATTCTCGAAAGAAATCTATTATTTAGAATTATTCATACACGGGATTTGTGCTTCAGGGTATACATCATGCATACGCTATACACAGCATTGCCTATGTTTTGTCCTTTTCTCAGACATAAAGCAAAACTTCGTTCATGTGTATTGTTCATACTGTATGACTTCTTGCCAGATATTAATAATCATTTGTATGACTTCTTGCGATGGTAATGTATGCCTTCTTGCGATTTAATATAATTGATTTCTGGTGTTAATTTGGTTAAAATGTAATGTTCAGATATACTATAATACTTAAAAGTAGACATTCGGTCTCTTAAAGACGATTTCTGTAGTTTCCATTGCGCGTCTTTTGGTTAAAAACGTTTTTTGGAAATTCACATTTCTTTGGTATAAAATTTTAAAGGATAGACTGAACCATATGATTGGATTGTTGAAAACAAATAAAATGAGGTTTTAGTTATTTTGTTGGGGTTGAAACACCCTTTCTTTGGTGATTTCGATATTTTTGCCTAAACTTGTCATCAAAAGCCGTGTTTTCATTCCTTGAAGATGAATTGTGATCTTTTTTATTTTTAAAAACCTTTAGCAATGCAATATTTCCTAGTTTTTATTCCATAACTTGGTTTCTTAGATCGAAGTCTTACGAAAATAAATCAGATATTTCAATGACAGGACACAAACTATAGAAATCTTCTTTAACCGGGTGTAAGCCAATACAATTAATGCAGTATTTTCCGAATTCCTGAATGGCTGACTCATCTGCGATGGTGTTCTAAAAATACCACCGATTGCTGTGTTGACTATACATGTAGTTACTTATACACAACGTGCTGTTAGTTTGTACATCAGAATTTCATTTGAACTTTTTCAATTAGTGCCTCGGTTATTATTATAAAGCCCGTATTCAGGCTTCGAAATTTACTTATCATACCCCCAACCCCCCGAACAACGGAGTTGTAAGTGGGGTATACTGGAATCGACTTGTCCGTCTGTCTGTCTGTCCTTGACACATTCTTGTTCGCGCTATTTCTCAGCAACCACTGGCTGGAATTCAATGAAACTTCATGGGAAGCTTCACTATCAAGAGGAGATGCGTATATTAACAGCATGTTCCGGCTCGATGATTTTTCACAGAGTTATTGCCCTTAAATTTGATTTTCTTATATATAGTATACTATGGAACAGTTATTGTCCGGGCTATTTCTCAGCAACCACTGAATGGAATTCAATGAAACATCATGGGAAGCTTCACTACCAAGAGGAGCTGCGCATGTTGTCAGCATGTTCCCGTTCGATTTTTTTCACAGAGTTATGGCCCTTTGATTTGGCTATATAGTATACTATAACACGATTTGTATTCCTTCGGAACAATTTTGAAATCTTTCGAGTATGATACTATTTGTTTTGTATTTAAATCATATTTTGAAATTTTAACTTTTACATTGCAGTCCTCGTGGTTTTCTGTACAATGGTTAATAGATTCACTAAAGTTTTTCGTCGAATGGTCACAGTAAATACATCTATATTCTTCCATTTACCTGAAAAAGACGAAAACATTGACTAAATAAGTCATACACTTTTCTCAAAATCACAATAAAAAATTCGCAATAAGTCATACAAATTGAATATCGGTAATCGCAATTGACATACACAATCAATGCAATAAGTCATACAGTCATTACACAAGACATCCCTCAGATTTTGGAACCGTCACACGGTAAAATAAC
>JAWPHD010025734.1:0-15387 GCA_037043455.1 Cyrtodaria siliqua
CTCCAATGGTTCCAATATAGGATAGACTATAGGATTCTAGGCACCAATTATTTACTTTAAAAATGAAATGAACATTTCTCATTCTGATAAATGTACTCTACTAAATTTGATTATATCTTAATAACATTCTAATATTCATGATATTAGGAAAATACCACAGTAAATTATATTCTTTCAAAAACAAAATAATTCTGCGCCATCCCGTCTCAATTGTATTTACTATTTCAAATCAGTTTATAAAACTGAAAAATACATTGCTAATAAAACTTAAAAAGATACATACTTTCATAAAATATGGAGCCGATATGAAAATATTGTTGCTGAACCATAACACTGCTATTCGCTACTATTGCAATTTACAGCAATTGCTATAAATATCATAAACTACATCTACTGTTTACCATTCCTTTCTCTATTTTATTTGTCCAAATGTCATTTTATTCTACTTTATATATATTTGTTTTCTTTCGAGTATAATTAACATGTCATTTTTTTCTGCCGTAAACCTTTTTCTACGTGTTTTTCTTTCTTAACTTATGGAACAAATGTTTATGTAACAAGGTATATGACAAACATTTGCAGATGAAAAAATATTCGATTGCTTTATTTGATAAGTCGATGCTTGTCACTGCCCCTTAATGATCTACATCATGATGTAAAGTTTATCATACAATTGTAATACAAGTAAACTATGTACACATCTCATGTCAATATGAATTGAACCATACAAAAAACATAGTCTTATATTATTCAATACATTCATAAAATGTTTATATTTATTACTTGGTCATGAGCGGGATGTAAATTTGTAATGCAAGATACTACGGATAAGCTGAGTATTTGAATGTTTAACTGGCATTCGCCCTGAAAATTTCATATTATGAGTCTTGCTCAGATTCTGCCATCCTTTCCTCATTCTAAATCCGATGGAAAAAAGTACTCATTACAGACAAAAGACGGCAACAGGTCTATTATAAACAAGACAATGTATTATAAGTTATTTCCCCTTACGAAAGATAAAAAAAGAACACATCAAGTCTTTAAACTAAAATAACAGAACTAACAATGAAAGATAATTATAATTAAGATATGGTGTATCACTATCAATCGATATTTTAACAATCACAATATTTTTGTAAATCAAGTTCTCAAACACAAATCACCCACTCATGACCTCATGAATAGATAAAAAGAAACAATCCCAGTTAATAACTTTTCTACAAATTTACATATAAATCCTTGTCACTGTTATATTGCCTATAACTGTATGCATAATATATTGCATATAGGGGTGGTCCTCCCCGACCCTCTTACACCTATGACGGGGAGATTAAACGAACCACATATCTGGTGATCGGAATTTATAAAAACAAAACAAAACAAAAAAAAACATTTTTTTTTAACATGTTTGAGTTAAACGTTTCGTCCAAGTCTAGTCAAAGGATGGAAAAAATAAACTACTTCATAAGAACACATTTGATCTAACAGTATATCCACCGCGGTTGTGGCTCGCATGTGGGAGGTCGTGTGTCAATCCCTGGCGGGTCACACCTAATACTTTAAAATGGTACTTGCTAAATGTTCAGCACATAAATGGCAGTTGTAGGAATGGTGGGCCCGGTCTCATTATAATGTGACTGGGTGGTGGAGTATAAGGGTTATTTGTATACGGCAAATGTTCCATTTCATGAGCGTAAATTCTAAATCGTCTAATTTCTATTCCCTGAAAAACATATCCGCCAGCAAGTCAAGGAAACCCCTTACCTCGGAGGGACCATATTAATGCATGCAGAAGATCAGCGTAACTAGCATTAGTGCGATCCACACTGGAATATAGCTCGACTGTCTGGGATCCCTATTACAAAAACGACATCAACACATTAGAAAAAGTCCGACGCCAAGCTGCTAGGTTTGTTTCCGACGCGACTACAAGTCACGTAAATAGGGATGTGTCACAAGAATGCTATCCGAACTGAAGCTACCGTCGCTCGAAGATAGGAGGATATCCTCTGCAAGATGGTCGAGGGGGTATGGCTGGCTTTCATACTCCTGAAAGACCTAAACGCCATATCAAAGCTGAAACATTCAGTGATTTTCAAACTATTACCATTATAGACAATCTGGTTTTAAATAAGTTTAACGCTTCAAATCAGTGCAGTTTAAATCATTGCGTCCGACAGGTGTCGCTGCTCGATTGACCTGTGTGATTCTGCGCCAGGCATGCCGGTAATCAATGGCGATGTAAACAATAATACCTTCTGCTACGAGTTATATTTTGGGGAAGACTGGCCATTATCTTCTAATTTTGACAGGTTTCTATATACGTACCCGTGTCAGATCCATCATTAGACCAATATCTGTCACAAGATGACCGATATAATTTATTAAATAGTTTGTCGCTACCTCGTGAGTAGCTCGTGGCAAATTAGCATAATGCCTATTTATCAATCGAAAAGGAAAGTACTTCAAAAGTCATGAAAGAGAAAGCGTTATGTTTAGACGGTAAAATGATGGTAAATAAAAGCATCAAGTTTTACTTATTAAACTATGAACTCCTGTGTTTATTTGTTATAAAATTATTTATAAACAATTTATTGAAATATAAAGTAATCCGTTGCGGTTATGCGTCTGCGTATGTAGACAAAAGTCATATTTTGCTCGGTAATGCGTCTTAGTATAGAGGCCTATCGTCAGTTGTGACGTAGCCGGTGTATGTATAGAATGCAGTTTAAATAGAAAAAATCCTATTTTATTTCTTTCCAAAATACATTTATTGATTGGAACCATCTTGAAGACAGTTTCGTGCGTGCACCATCATTGGATTTAGTGCTACTAACATCAACAGCCTCTCTCCCGATGTGTGCTACTAACATCAACAGCCTCTCTCCCGATGTGTGCTACTAACATCAACAGCCTCTCTCCCGATGTGTGCTACTAACATCAACAGCCTCTCTCCCGATGTGTGCTACTAACATCAACAGCCTCTCTCCCGATGTGTGCTACTAACATCAACAGCCTCTCTCCCGATGTGTGCTACTAACATCAACAGCCTCTCTCCCGATGTGTTTATGACGTAACAGGCACTACATCTTACATATTCACATTCAAATTAGACTGAGATATTGTTTCAAGCGACGTTTATGAAATCCCATGCTAAATGTTTGACCTGCGTGGCGATTGGAATCATATCCGCATGACTATCTTGCCAATTATTGAATACGCATTTACAAACTCCGTTTACTATCAATGTAACAGGAAACGTCAATTTTCGCCCATAAAGTCATATTGGATGTGTAATCAAGGTAATGTATACTCGTTCGTGATTGGGGCAGTTTTCTGTTCATGTCAAAGGAAGTATGTCACGTGATGAAAACAATGTTGATTTCATTGTGAAAATTCCCAAGATGTAACGACAGTATGTTTGTTTTAAATAAATGTTTTTGGTGAGAATTAAATGTCTACTTACAATCTAATTCGAAAATGCGTATACAATAAAAAGGTTAGTATAATGGTCGATAGTGGTGAGTTATCGTTACTAACTAGGTGGCGCTATGTGTCCCGGGCCCTCATTCGGATTACTTTAATTGATATCGCACTCAAAGCAAAGCAAATTTACTTCCGCGTTTTATAGAATTAATTAAAACTTCTTAAAATGCCGAAAACTTGTTGCTCCGTACCTGATTGTCATGAAAGAGGAGGTCACGAATACCCGAGTGATCCTGTAAGAAAGGCGAAATGGATACAGGCCGTCCGACGCCTTGATGAAAAGACTATGAAAATATGGACGCCAACAAAATCATCCGTCGTTTGTAAGAAACACTTCACACCGGATGACTACGTAAAGGAAACTATTTTTGGTATGATAATCTGATAGAAAACTATTTAAATGCTTAACTTTAACATGTTTTCATATTGAAAGTTGTTCTATATCAAAACGAAAGTATCGATTGACTATTATAATTAAGGAGTGGGTGGGGTAATGTTTATTTAGGTGTAAGCCGACAATTGATGGGTCGTGTTATCCAAGATATTTTTTTTCTGTTCAGTGTTTACACTGTTGATAAAGTGAAAGCAGACTAGCCTAATGTATAACTATTCATACCCCAATTTCCAAGCATCATTTTTTTTCTTAATTCACAATTCAAACATGGCAATGCTTTCAGTATGTTCCAGATACATCAATAATGCTATTCATATCACAAAATAAGCATTAAAATAAGGAAAATGTATTTTTAAACAAGAAGAAACAAGGATTATTTATAACCGCCATTATGAAACTACCCCACGGAAGCATTAAAACATTCATAAAAACAACATATTGCATATCAATTAATTATAGGGAAATAATAAGTGAAAACACGTTTTTATTTATTTAATTTTGTTTATTTTAAGGATTAAAACCCGGATATGAAAGGCTCCTGGCAACAGCAGTGCCAAGTATTTTTCCTTGGACTCCAACCAAAGCCAAAGCTGCAAAAAGTAGAAAGGAAAGAGCACAAACAAGAGAATGTAAAAAAGAAGAATGGGATCATCTTTGCAAAGAGGACTTGGAGAGAAGTTTCAGTGAACAGGTCGATTGCACAGAAGAAATAATAGATGATGAATTCTACACGGCGACTCCTTTATTCGAAGAAGAATTCACGGTAAAAAACTCCACGACCCAAACTGATGAGACGCCAATGTTTTCCATTGAGAAATTTTCTTCAAACAATGAATTAATACATTTTTATACAGGTCTGGAGTCTTATGCTAAATTCATGTTTGTGTTGAATTCACTGGGACCTGCTGCATACTGTTTGAAGTATATATATTTTCAAATAGCAGGTGTATCTATTGAAAATCAGATGTTTATGACTTTGATGAAGTTAAGGCGATATTCAACAAACTTTGAACTGTCCACCTTTTTCTCCATTTCTGAATCCAGTGTTAAAAATATAGTTTATACATGGAATATTTTTATGTCGAAACAGTGGAGGGAAGCCAATATATGGCCAAGCCAGAATCTTGTGAGATATTTCATGCCATCCGATTTTAAATTAAAATTTCCGAAAACAAAAATCATTATTGATGGAACCGAATGCCCAATAAAAAAATCTAAAGCACCTAGAGCTCAACAATCTACATATTCTACATACAAAAACAGAAATACTATTAAAATTCTTGTTGGTTCGACACCTGGTGGATTAGTCAACTACATTTCCCAAGCTTATGGAGGATCTACTAGTGACAGGCAGATTGTTGAGCGATGTAAAATTGTTAGTGCCTGTGACCCTGGAGATAGTGTGATGGCAGACAAGGGATTTAATGTCCAAGATTTATTTGCAACAGCAAATGTGCATGTTAACATTCCGACTTTTTTCAGAAAGAAAAACCGAATGACAGGAAAAATTGTTGTAAATGACCGAAAAAGTTCTAGTAAAAGAGTTCATATTGAACGAATAATTGGGCTGGGGAAGACATACAGAATTTTAATGTGTCCTTTAACAGGCACTGAAACAAAGTTGTCGTCTCATATAACATATGTCTGTTTTATGTTGTGTAATTTTAAAACATGTATTGTTTCAAAACATGCTTAGTTAATAGTACTTATAAATAACAAGTATACTTGTTTGTAGTTAAGCAATTTTTAAAAAAGAAATCGTTTGCCGTGCTCCTACCTACTCACTTAAAATAGCAGCTACCGCAAATTTTTTATTGACTTTCAAAGCGTCGGATTTTTTCCGCATGATTTCTGTCTATTTTGGTTGAAAATGGCAATACAAAATCAAAATTTGGTAAAAATAAAAAATTAGCTATGTACCAACCCACATGAAAAATAATGGGTCGGAGCACAAACATTTTTTAAGGGATGGCCTTGTTAAAGAAACAGAACACATTTGTGGTTATTTATATAATTGTTTATATAATTATTTCATTGAGATGCATTGACATGGTAAACTAACAATTATTAGTGTTTGCCCTACTTTTTCCTCCAATCAGACGGTGAGGAATTTTAAAAAAATGGCGAACTTATTCATGTAAATTTCTAACGATCAACAATTTTAACCATTTAATCATTAAGTAATCGCTTACTAAATTGCACGCGCTTGTTTTGGCGCGAACGTGTTAAGACGCGTGGTTTCGTAGAAGCGCGGGGGAAAAGTAGGGCAAACACTAAGTCAGTTAGAGGCTAAGAAGTGAAATTTTAACAATTAAGAAACTCCGGTCAGTCGCTGCGCTCCTTCCCTTAGGGTTTCTTAATTGTTAAAATTTCACTTCATAGCCTCTAACTAATACTTATTATACTTTATGACAACTTTGCAGCAATTTTACAAAAGATTTTTTTTTCATTTTCAGAATTCTAATCTGCCAATTCTGGGTTGTAGTAGACAATTAAGACTTTAAAATATTGGTGCACTTTTAGTAATAGTACATGTGACATATTTATCAGCATTCAAGTTTCATTTAATTAAAAAAAGTAATTTATAATTAAACTGGACTGGAGGTACATTCCAGTGCTCATCCATGAATTTTTGTGATCTGGCAGGCACCGACCTTCTGCAAGCCAGCTGGAAAGTTTTGTGACATCAAGTTTTTTTTCCTAGTTGTGCTCGAACCGACACTGGCAACAGGTCAAAAACACTTTCAGCTGAGGTCGCTTTTTTAATTCCACTTAATGTGTTATTAATACTACCATCGGGGCGTAGCTATAGCCAAATTGACTATACGCACAGAGCAATTCACTTGGTGTTGCTAGTGGGGTTTGTGGGACATCCCCACCTCCCCCCTCAGATTTTTTTCAAAACTTACAATGCAAATCCTGACTTTTGGCGCAAAAATATCCGCATTTCTGAACGGAAATATATTTTGCATTATTTTATTTTATAACCAGATGCATATGTAAAATTACTTGTGTGAACCATGTGCTGTTGATAGTGATATTCATTTTCTTTTCTCTGCAGTATACATTAGTATAAATAAACAGGGAAATGTACTAAGATTGGCTTTTTCGATTTTTTTTCCACATTTATTTAATATCTGAAATATCTAGCTTTCAATCGTAAACTAACTTGACAAGTTACACATGGAAATGTGTAACTGTGCGTATACTGCAGGGAATAAAATAAGACAACACAGTGAACTGTTGTCGGGTATTAAAGGAATACACACATTATGCCATGCAATAATATAATTTATCACATAATTTGCAGTGCAGGAGTGTAATAAACCCATGACATATTTTTGATATTAACCTAGTGTTATATCACTTCCAATTTATCGCTCGGTGTTTTCCGTATAACTCGGCTCTCATACGTAAAATACCGAACTTCTTTCCGACTTGCCCGAATATATAAATGACGTCAATTTGTCATGGTTAAATGACGTTATTTTGAGACATTACGTTATAGAGGTGATTTGTTAAATAAATGGTAAATCTACCATTTACCTGAGTTATGTGATAAAAAGAATCTTACAATCGTGCTTGTTTATTATTGAATTTATTAAACTCGTCGGCAAAATTAATATAATGCTCGGCAGAGCCTCGCATAATATCTTTTTGGCAACTCGTTTAATAAATTCAATAAAAAATGAGTACTCGTATAAGATCCTCTATAAATGACACGACAAAAAATTGTATCTTCACAAATTTATGTAACGCACCGGTGTATAGGAGTATGCCCAGCTTCACCACTAATTGACCATATATGTATACTTTCTTCATATTTTCATACGAAGAGATTTTTAAAAAAAAATAAAATACTTGAAAATTTGATTACTTTATTTTGTGTTGTTATTTCTTATATTCAAACTTTGCTTAAAATTAAAATAAATACAAAGTTAATCTCCTGTTGAATTTATAAATATTGGAGATATGTTTCCTGTTAGGGCCATAGGTAGCGCACAGGATTACTAATCCAGGGGTCGTGAGTTTGAACCCCTTGCGGATCAGTCTCTGTGATGATCTGTTATGAACTTTGTTCTATGCAATGCAAATTTGTCTCCAACTACTGATAATACACAGGCCAAATCCTTAGTTGAAATAAGAGAAATTAATGCTAAAAGGGTATAAACAAATTTGCAAAATTAAAAACATTACGAAATTTTACAACACAAAATTGAAATTAATGTTTTTTAAATTCAGGTTGATGCAAATTAAAAATTGAATACCATTTCAGTCAATGCTTTTTAAATATATGGGTACTCAGTCTACATATGATTTGTAAAACTGTTTTTCAAGAAGAATCATCTTGAAATGGCTGTCGAAGAAAAGTTTCAACTGACCGACCATTCTTGATGTGAAAGTGTCATTTCTTTGAATATCAAAATATTTTATGTCTTTAATCTTCAAGTTGTCTGCTGTACAAATTATCAATGAGCACGTCTGAGCTCCAGTACACAAAAGCTGGCATTGTATTTGAAAATAGTAACTATCATTCATATCAAGGGAATACTGTCCACTGTCGTTACAATTTAAATAAGGCACAGTGTCAGCAGATATGAATGTGTCTCTTGCCGAATAAGGACATTTAACTTCAACAACATGCGTTGAATCAATAATACCATCTGGTGAAGAGGCTAAAAATGGATATTGTTTTGAAACCACTAAACCGCAGGAATGTACAGTCTTGCCGGTATCTTCCATAAATCGAGTTATAGCAATTGATTCATATTTGTGTCCATGCTCTAATGGGGCAGCTTTAATTTTTCTGGTTTCAACTAATGATCTGGCCAGCTTATTTTTTATCTGTCCTGTCTGTTGAATATGCAGATTTTTACCAAACATTGAAGATGGTAGGCGTTTCGTACGTTCTTCTTTCCATAAATCATTTGCACTTTGACCCATTGTTTTTTTTCGCAATGTCAATAATTGTTTTGTCACTTATTTTTGTTACAAAAATTTGTTCAAGAAAGTTTTCTTCTGGGGAAAGCTTCAGATAGTCGTGATCTAATGCAACGGCTTTAGTGTTCTGAAATGCTCTGGTCTTGGGTCAAAGTCAATGTTTGTCAACTCATCTGCACCTGGCATATCCAGTGAATTGGCCTTTAGTGGACTCCCAATATATTTTTTACATTTATGAAAACTTTGCAGTTTTTGGGGTGCATGTTTCTTCTGTTTTTATTGTCATTTTCTTGCAAAACATTGCTGCACCATACAGTACTGTGCACACATGTTTGCAGTGAGCTTGTGGTCCCCATTCCAGAAGCACATTCACACTGCGCCTGTTATAACTGACCCCGCTGAATTTGTTCAATATCAATCATATAATTACACACCCTTCTTCATTTCTGCATGACAGCTTGATTTTATGAACACACCATCCTTTCCTGGTGACATCCGGAAATACCTTAAAAAACTGTTCATTGTATAGTCTCTGAATACGTTCATCCAGAGTTTTCTCATGCTGGGGCCAGATACTTGTTCAACATTGTCGAGCTCTGTTTTAGGAAATTTTGAGTCCGAGTTGACATCCGCATACGATGTGGCATCTGGTATTGTCATGGTGTATTCAGGCTCTAAAAGTCTCTACTTTACCAATGTTTCGATTCTCTCGTAAGACACTAATCTGAAGAAAAAAATGGGGGAAACATTTAAGATTTTTCTTTTACATCAGAACACACAGCAGTACAAATAAATCCGCAAACAAAACGTCGATAATTTTTTAATACCCCACCCACCACAGCAACATTATCAATGTTTGAAACAAACGAAATGGGCAAATATAAATTATTTCTTCGTCTTTTATTTAAACAAATATAAGAAAGAAGAGAGAAAAATATATTATAATGTTCAAAATTACGCTAAATATCCAAAAGATAACTGAAACAAATATTAAAAGTGACCAAAGTCGCCTTCGGAATCTCCGCGACGGCATTTTACTTTCGTTTTCAAAGACAATGTTTTTTCTTTTATAACTGGAAATTTACGTACCTTTCAACCAATTCTTTCTTACGACCAGAAAGTCTAGCACCCCTACTTTTTAATTCCGCCTTCAATTCTGGAATTGTTAATAATCCGAACTTGGATTCCATTTTTTTAAGCGTCGAGTCTTTGTTGTGAGTTTATGAAAGTGATGCGTAATCGTTATCAGGATTCTGGTGGCCCGGGAACAGTGGCGCCAGCCTGCGGTTGGCAGGGGAAGATAACCGACTATTGTCTGCCATTGTATGGAATATATGCACTCGTTCTTTCGCGCATGGGGCGTCCGTGGCCGAGTGGTTAGAGTCTCTGACTTGCAATCACTTGCCCCTCACCGCTGTAGGTTCGATCCCTCAGGGGCCTAGGAATCTTTACGTGAGGAAGCTATCCAGCTGTCTTGCGGAACGTCGGTGGTTCTACCAAGGTGCCCGCCCGTGCTGGAAAATTGCCCGGAGGGGCACCTGGGGTCTTCCTCCACCAGTGGAAGCTGGAAAGTCGCCATATGACCTTAGCTGTTGGTGAGACTATAAAATCCAATTCAATTCAATTTAAATGCTTTCGCGCATAAATATTTCGCTCCTAAAGTTGCGCAATACTAATACGCGAAAGAACTCGTGCATATAATTATTCCAATACACTAATAACCTATAATTATCGGAACGACCGATAAAAATATCGACGGCTCATAAAACAATGCGAACTAATGGATTTCATGTAATTTAAAATAAGCACACCAACATTCTATCTTTACTGCATGTGTTTATTGTGCCGTATTTAGCAAAAATTGCTGTAAAAATACCACCAAGGGCCGTATGTCAAAAAAATTAAGATAATGTTGCAAATAAACTTGGTTAATTGCGCTTGTTTTCGATAATTTTACATTGTTTCGAGTTTAAAGACCTGTCGTATTTAACTAGAAAACACCTTTAATGGTTTAAAGTCACCACGAATATTGCTTTTTAAAATCATATTATCTTCGATTGTTCATAAAATAAGCCTAAATGCACGATACACTTTAACATCATGAAGGTGTAGACATTTCAGCAGTGTGGGATTAAGCTAATAATTAACAACTTTGGAAGATCCTCGAATGCTGGTATTGTCAGGGAAAGATGGGGCGGCAATCTAAAACAGGAACATTCTGGTTATCGAGGATGCCAATCCACCACATATAGGGCAGCGTCCATCCTTTTGACAACCACACACATATGTCTGGAATATGATTTAAGTTTAACACTACTCAGACAATATCTTAATAAGCGCTTTAACACATGGAATATACACATGCCCTCCACTATGATATTTATACTCTTAGGTATAACCATACCTGTTATATAAAAAGCAACAGTCAAATACCTTAATACAGGGCAAAATGCATTTAAAACAGAGACATTTCATACATTTTCATTTATTTTATTTTTTATTTTTTTATTTTTTTATTATTTATTTATTTGTTTGTTTGTTTGTTTGTTTGTTTGTTTGTTTATTTATTTATTTATTTATTTATTTATTTATTTATTTATTTATTTATTTATTTATTTATTTATTTATTTTTGTGTGGGCAGGGGTGGGAGGGGTGGGGGGGGGGGGTGGTGTGCGGGGGTTACACCTGTCCTCTTGGTTCACCGCCTGTCATCCAGACGCTATTTAAGATAGATCTTTATTATAAACTTCACTTGCCCCTCACCGCTGTAGGTTCGATCACTCAGGGGCCTAGGAATCTTTATGTGAGGAAGCTATCCAGCTGGCTTGCGGAGCGTCGGTGGTTCTACCCGGGTGCCTGCTCGTGCACGAAAATTGCCCGGAGGGGCACCTGGGGTCTTCCTCCACCAATGGAAGCTGGAAAGTTGCCATATGACCTTAGCTGTTGGTGCGACTTTAAAATCCAATTCAATCAATTATTATAAACTAAAATCCCTGAGGAAACCAGTGCGTCAGAACCGGTATTGTATATAACATTATTTATTTATGATATGCAATGAAATACTGTATTTTATCAGTGAAATAAAAGTGTTATTCCACACCGTGGAATATAGAGTTTTATTTCGCTGCCGGGACTACTTTTAAATGTACAACTAACACAGATGCACAGTAAAATGATTCACACGATATTCCTACGCAAATGTAAACATGCCGAGAGAAAAACACTGCGAATTGCACATTCTACACTCAAGTGATATAAAAACGCAACTCGGGAATTTCCGCTATATATTGTATGTACAATATGCTGCACTTAATCGAATGGTACATGGCTACGTAAGACCTTTCCTTTTGGAAAAAATACTAAAACAACAAATAATACAGCAAATAGTATTCCTTCAATGTTTCATTATTCACAGAGAACGCGTTTGGCTCAATCATGTGAGCAAACTTAGGATGCAACATTTTGCAAACTATTTACGTTAAATACAGTACTGAACTAGCTCAATTTTTCAAAGAGCTACTTCAACATTTAGGAAGTTCTTGTTACAAAGTGTAGTGTGATTAAAACGTCTACAACATCACAGTTGTGTCCTTTCTCTAGTTAACTGCAACTTTCTTTTTAAAAAACATCTTGGGATTTCTTTGGAATATTATGTGCAATTAAGTGTGCAGTATATAGAATATATAGCGGAAATTCCCGTGTTGCGTTTTCATATCACTTGAGTGTATTTATACAATGATTTGAAATTGATTTTAAAGTTAAAAGGAAATGATTGCAAATATATAATATATTAAACAAATTGTTCTATGTGGGTATAAATAAAATATCTTAGAACTTTTTTTTTGTAGTCGCGCAAAACATGTGTAAAGCGGCTTAGTTATTGAAATTGCCTCCCGTGTAGTTCTACCGCAGTTTCCCTAAAACATTGTTTGTAAAATCATAAAATAAAAAGAAAATGTGTTGTTTTTGTCGTGAGTAACATATTTTATTTCATCTCGAAGCTCATGTTTCGCATTCGTGAAAATATAAAGTTTTCTCACTTCTCGATGAAATAAAATATGTTATTCACTCCAAACAACAAATATCCTCTATATATTATTTATCTAGAAATTAATTGTATAAAGTTACTAATGTAACCGAGTACGGGTTAGGAAAGAGGAGGCAGTGGGAGGAGAAAGACTATTGTGTTCTACTCAACCCGGGGCTAGAGGACGTGAACGGTAGCAAGCATGTTTCTTCACCGTTCATGAATTACCTACCGTTCATGAACAGTCTCAATCGAACCGAGACTGCAATATATCTTGTATAGTTTTTGTATTATTGCCTATTTCCAAGTTCTCATTAATTTTTCATACTCGTTTTATATCAATAAAACGGCTTAAATTGCTTTTAAAAAATCAGTACAGTTTGCGGGTTGTTTAAGGAAACAAAGGTTTGATATTTGAAGAAATAAGAAATCAAATCTCCATTTACATTTTATTAAACAAACTGAGATTATTTTTTTTTTATATTTGTGTTTGTTTTGTTTTCTTATTGTTTTTTTTTTATATATATATATATAAAATCTATACTATTTAATACATCCTTTAATAACATTTTCGAATTTATCTTAGAAAAGATAATTAATTTTTTTATACACGCCATTTTGTTTACTATATATCGTCATGTAAAACAATCGATTGATTTGTACAGGTATGGTAAATTAATCTTGATAACTAGCAGGTCTTGATCGTTTCAAACAGTTTTTGATGGGGACAAAATAGTGATTTGACTTGATTTAAAAACATATTGTATAGTAAATATTTACATACAGGATAAAATCGAAATAAAATAATGACAAATGAGTCGAATATCAAGTTCTGTTAACAGTAGAAGCCTTCCCATAAATCGGAGAACAAGGACTTCTAGGCATACGTCCAACTTTATAATTATTCTTATATACGTGGTTTCAAAATATAAGGCAATGTATTTTGATAAATAACGTGAAGATTTATAGCATGTATACTTAAGATCTCTATGAAGGTAAACATTCAGATAAAAGTCGGCTAGTCCATGTGTTTATATACGTCTCTGATATAAATACCTGTAGATACAGTCTCTACCCATAGTCATTACATTGACACTCTGTCAAATTCAAATAAAGTAGGGCCAACGGTGAGGTCACGTGATTATTCAAACAAGTTATGACGATGTTTATAATAAATCCTTTAGCGTGATCCGCAAATTTAAGATAAAATATAGACCTATATTCTATGTTTTCAAATTGTTTTTCTATGAGTTGTTTTAGTAATTTTCTGGTATCGGGTGAAATGTTTGCATATGCGTATCGATTGAGGAGACCTAAGTACGTATTATTTTTGTAGTTAAATCATGCATTATTTCAAATCTTGCAACACCTAATTTGCAGATATTCTGAAAGTTATATTTACACAAGAAATAAATAAGTTTCAGGCAAACATATTCCAATTTAACAGGTTTTACCAAACTCTTGTAATTTAGTAGTTAGCAAAGATATATGTGAGTGCAAGGAACGATAAGTCTGCGTGGAATTTGCTGTGGATAATGGAAGTAAGTTATCGGCACCACGTTCGTGGGAATAATAAATATAATCCGCACGACCGTCGTACCGATAGGCTCTTCCATATAATGTATCATTGCAGGATTCGACTTTTAAAGTTAAGAATTATAATAACTAACTTGCGGAAATTTTACGTCACATCACGCAATATACATTAAATTTATATAATGTATCAATGTGTTCTGTTTATTATAATATTTCATAATATTGATAAATTTCACAAACTCTAAAATGTTCAGACTTTCACTAGCAATCCCTAAAACGCTCGTTCCTTCACTAGCAAACCCTAATTATTTCGTTCCTTCACTAGCAAACCCTAATTATTTCAGACTTTCACATGCAATTTTATTCTTGAATGTACTGGAATCGATATGATAATTGAAGTGTTATGGATACCTATCCAAATAAGAAATATTCGTATGGGGAAATAACTGTTATGATTGAAATATTCCTATTTTCAGTTTTCATTCTTATTTTACACACAATGTATGTTATATTATAGTCATCAGTCATTATGTATGACTAAGAACTTTATCCAAATCTAAATTATTCAAAGTAAGCCTGTTTTATTATTGATTTACACACAATGTGTGTCATATGACAGCCACTAATCATTACGTGGTCCGAGTATTAACTTTCATACCCCATCCAACCCCTTCTCCAAGAAGCGGAAACGTGGTAAACAGTTTGCATATTGTAAAATTAAATCATTTAATAGGTAGTTTTAAACAGGTTATCGCATTTTTTAGTAAAAAAAAAGTTTCTAAACTTGTTTTATTGTCGAAATATCCGTTATAATATTCTCCTAATATAAGCTTTCCAATCGCTTAATGGAATTAAGGCGGGACCACGTAATGTACATGTAAATGAATAATGTGGGAGGCAATATTAGCACGCAGTTCAAATGAGATTTTTCCATTCATTTCCCAAAACAATAGAAACGCCTTTAGATCTTGTCAAACAATTATATGTTTCAGCTTATTGAAT
>JAWPHD010025735.1:0-15383 GCA_037043455.1 Cyrtodaria siliqua
TGAATATATGCGTAAGAACCGAATATATGCGAAAAAACGGAATATATATGCGTAAGAACGGAATATTTATGTGTAAGAACGGAATATATATGGGTAAGAACTGAATATATATGTGTAAGAACTGACTATATATGTGTAAGAACTGAATATATATGCGTAAGAACTGAATATATATGCGTAAGAACGGAATATATATGTGTAAGAACGGAATATATATGCGAAAGAATGGAATATATATGTGTAAGAACTGAATATATATATGTAAGAACTGAATATATATGTGTAAGTACTGAATATATATGCTTAAGAACGGAATATATACGTGTAAGAACTGAATATATATTTGTAAGAACGGAATATATATGCGTAAGAACGGAATATATATGCGTAAGAACGGAATATATATGCGTAAGAACGGAATATATATACGTAAGAACGGAATATATATGCGTAAGAACGGAATATATATACTTAAGAACGGAATATATATGTGTAAGAACTGAAAATATATGCGTAAGAACGGAATATATGCGTAAGAATGGAATATTTATGTGTAAGAACTGAATATATATGTGTAGGCACTGAATATATATGTGTAAGAACTGAATATATATGTGTAAGAACTGAATATATATGAGTAAGAACGGAATATATATGTGTAAGAACTGAATATATATGCGTAAGAACAGAATATATATGTGTAAGAACTGAATATATATGCGTAAGAACTGAATATATGCGTAAGAACTGAATTTATATGCTTAAGAACGGAATATATATTTGAAAGAACTGAATATATATGTGTAAGAACTGAATATATATGTGTAAAACTGAATATATATGTGTAAGAACTTAATATATATGTGTAAGAACTGAATATATATGCGTAAGAACGGAATATATATGTGTAAGAACTGAATATATATGCGTAAGAACTGAATATATATGTGTAAGAACTGAATATATGCGTAAGAACTGAATATATATGCGTAAGAACGGAATATATATTTGTAAGAACTGAATATAGATGTGTAAGAACTGAATATATATGTGTAAGAATTGAATATATATGTGTAAGAACTGAATATATATGTGTAAGATATGAATATATATGTGTAAGAACGGAGTATATATGCGTAAGAATTGAAAATATGCGTATGAACCGAATATATGCGAAAAAACGGAATATATATGCGTAAGAACGGAATATATATGCGTAAGAATGGAATATATATGTGTAAGAATTGAATATATATGTGTAAGAACTGAATATATATTTGTAAGTACTGAATATATATGCGTAAGAACGGAATATATATGTGTAAGAACTGAATATATATGCGTAAGAACGGAATATATATGTGTAAGAACGGAATATATATGCGAAAGAATGGAATATATATGTGTAAGAACTGAATATATATGTGTAAGAACTGAATATATATTTGTATATACTGAATATATATGCGTAAGAACGGAATATATATGTGTAAGAACTGAATATATATTTGTAAGTACTGAATATATATGTGTAAGAACGGAATATATATGCGTAAGTACTGAATATATATGTGTAAGAACTGAATATATATGCGTAAGAACTGAATATATATGTGTAAGAACTGAATATATATGCGTTATAACTGAATATATGCGTAAGAACTGAATATATATGGGTAAGAACGGAATATATACTTGTAAGAACGGAATATATATGCGAAAGAATGGAATATATATGTGTAAGAACTGAATATATATGTGTAAGAACTGAATATATATGTGTAAGTACTGAATATATATGCGTAAGAACGGAATATATATGTGTTACAACTGAATATATATGTGTAAGTACTGAATATATATGTGTAAGAACTGAATATATATTTGTAAGAACGGAATATATATGCGTAAGAACTGAATATATATATGTGTAAGAACTGAATATATATGTGTAAGAACAAAATATATATGTGTAAGAACTGAATATATATATGTGTAAGAACTGAATATATATGCGTAAGAACGGAATATATATGAGTAAGAATGGAATATATATGCCTAAGAACTGAATATATATGCGTAAGAACGGAATATATATGCGTAAGAACTGAATATATATGCGTAAGAACGGAATATATATGTGTAAGAACTGAATATATGTGTAAGAACTGAATATATATGCGTAAGAACAAAATATATATTTGTAAGAACTGAATATATATGTGTAAGAACTGAATATATATGTGTAAGAACTGAATATATATGTGTAAGAACTGAATATATATGTGTAAGGACTGAATATATATGTGTAAGAACGCAGTATATATGCGTAAGAACTGAATATATATGTGTAAGAACTGAATATATATGTGTAAGAACTGAATATATATGTGTGTAAGAACTGAATATATATGTGTAAGAACTGAATATATATGTGTAAGAACTGAATATATATGTGTAAGTACTGAATATATATGTGTAAGAACGGAATATATATGTGTAAGAACGGAATATATATGCGTAAGTACTGAATATATATGTGTAAGAAATGTATATATATGCGTAAGAACTGAATATATATGCGTTAGAACTGAATATATGCGTAAGAACTGAATATATATGCGTAAGAACGGAATAAATATGTGTAAGAACTGAACATATATGCGTAAAAACTGAAAATATATGCGTAAGAACGGAATATATATGCTTAAGAACTGAATATATATGTGTCAGCACTGAATATATATGCGTAAGAACGAAATATATATGGGTAAGAACTGAATATATATGTGTAATAACTAGATATATATGTGTAAGAACGGAATATATATGCGTAAGAACAGGATTATATATGAGAAAGAACTAAATATATATGTGTAAGAACTGAATATATATGTGTAACAACTGAATATATATGTGTAAAAACTGAATATATATGCGTAAGAACTGAATATATATGTGTAAGAACGGAATATATATGCGAAAGAATGGAATATATATGTGTAAGAACTGAATATATATGTGTAAGAACTGAATATATATGTGTAAGTACTGAATATATATGCGTAAGAACGGAATATATATGTGTTACAACTGAATATATATGTGTAAGTACTGAATATATATGTGTAAGAACTGAATATATATATGTAAGAACGGAATATATATGCGTAAGTACTGAATATATATGTGTAAGAACTGAATATATATGTGTAAGAACTGAATATATATGTGTAAGAACTGAATATATATATGTGTAAGAACTGAATATATATGCGTAAGAACGGAATATATATGCGTAAGAACGGAATATATATGCCTAAGAACTGAATATATATGCGTAAGAACGGAATATATATGCGTAAAAACGGAATATATATGCATAAGAACTGAATATATATGCGTAAGAACTGAATATATATGCGTAAGAACTGAATATATATGCGTAAGAACGGAATATATATGTGTAAGAACTGAATATATATGTGTAAGAACGGAATATATATGCGAAAGAATGGAATATATATGTGTAAGAACTGAATATATATGTTTAAGAACTGAATATATATGTGTAAGAAATGAATATATATGCCTAAGAACGGAATATATATTTGTAAGAACTGAATATATAAGTGTAAGTACTGAATATATATGTGTAAGAACTGAATATATATGTGTAAGAACTGAATATATATGCGTTAGAACTGAATATATATGTGTAAGAACTGAATATATATGCGTAAGAACTGAATATATGCGTAAGAACTGAATTTATATGCGTAAGAACGGAATATATATTTGAAAGAACTGAATATATATGTGTAAGAACTGAATATATATGTGTAAAACTGAATATATATGTGTCAGAACTGAATATATATGTGTAAGAACTGAATATATATGCGTAAGAACGGAATATATATGTGTAAGAACTGAATATATATGCGTAAGAACTGAATATATATGTGTAAGAACTGAATATATGCGTAAGAACTGAATATATATGCGTTAGAACGGAATATATATTTGTAAGAACTGAATATATAGTAAGAACTGAATATATATGTGTAAGAACGGAATATATATGCGTAAGAACGGAATATATATGTGTTACAACTGAATATATATGTGTAAGTACTGAATATATATGTGTAAGAACTGAATATATATTTGTAAGAACGGAATATATATGCGTAAGTACTGAATATATATGTGTAAGAACTGAATATATATGTGTAAGTACTGAATATATATGTGTAAGAACTGAATATATATATGTGTAAGAACTGAATATATATGCGTAAGAACGGAATATATATGAGTAAGAACGGAATATATATGCGTAAGAACGGAATATATATGCCTAAGAACTGAATATATATGCGTAAGAACGGAATATATATGCGTAAAACGGAATATATATGCATAAGAACTGAATATATATGCGTAAGAACTGAATATATATGCGTAAGAACGGAATATATATGCGTAAGAACGGAATATATATGTGTAAGAACTGAATATATATGTGTAAGAACGGAATATATATGCGAAAGAATGGACTATATATGTGTAAGAACTGAATATATATGTGTAAGAACTGAATATATATGCGTAAGAACTGAATATATATGCGTAAGAACTGAATATATATGAGTAAGAACGGAATATATATGCGTAAGAACGGAATATATATGCGTAAGAACGGAATATATATGCGTAAGAACGGAATATATATACGTAAGAACGGAATATATATGCGTAAGAATGGAATATATATACTTAAGAACGGAATATATATGTGTAAGAACTGAATATATATGCGTAAGAACGGAATATATATGCGTAAGAACGGAATATATATGCGTAAGAACTGAATATATATGCGTAAGAACTGAATATATATGTGTAAGAACTGAATATATATGTGTAAGAACTGAACATATATGCGTAAAAACTGAAAATATATGCGTAAGAACGGAATATATATGCGTGAAAGAACGGAATATATATGTGTAAGAACTGAATATATATGTGTAAGCACTGAATATATATGTGTAAGAACTGAATATATATGTGTAAGAACTGAATATATATGTTTAAGAACTGAATATATATGCGTAAGAACGGAATATATATGTGTAAGAACGGAATATATATGCGAAAGAATGGAATATATATGTGTAAGAACTGAATATATATGTGTAAGAACTGAATATATATGTGTAAGTACTGAATATATATGCGTAAGAACGGAATATATATGTGTAAGAACTGAATATATATGTGTAAGTACTGAATATATATGTGTAAGAACTGAATATATATGTGTAAGAACGGAATATATATGCGTAAGTACTGAATATATATGTGTAAGAACTGTATATATATGCGTAAGAACTGAATATATATGCGTTAGAACTGAATATATGCGTAAGCACTGAATATATATGCGTAAGAACCGAATAAATATTTGTAAGAACTGAATATATATGTGTAAGAACTGAATATATATGTGTAAGAACTGAACATATATGCGTAAAAACTGAAAATATATGCGTAAGAACTGAATATATATGCGTAAGAACTGAATATATATGTGTAAGAACTGAATATATATGCGTTATAACTGAATATATGCGTAAGAACTGAATATATATGCGTAAGAAAGGAATATAAATTTGTAAGAACGGAATATATATGCGAAAGAATGGAATATATATGTGTAAGAACTGAATATATATGTGTAAGAACTGAATATATATGTGTAAGTACTGAATATATATGCGTAAGAACGGAATATATATGTGTTACAACTGAATATATATGTGTAAGTACTGAATATATATGTGTAAGAACTGAATATATATTTGTAAGAACGGAATATATATGCGTAAGTACTGAATATATATGTGTAAGAACTGAATATATATGTGTAAGAACTGAATATATATGTGTAAGAACTGAATATATATATGTGTAAGAACTGAATATATATGCGTAAGAACGGAATATATATGAGTAAGAACGGAATATATATGCGTAAGAACGGAATATATATGCCTAAGAACTAAATATATATGCGTAAGAACGGAATATATATGCGTAAAAACGGAATATATATGCATAAGAACTGAATATATATGCGTAAGAACTGAATACATATGCGTAAGAACAGAATATATATGCGTAAGAACGGAATATATATGTGTAAGAACTAAATATATATGTGTAAGAACTGAATATATATGCGAAAGAATGGAATATATATGTGTAAGAACTGAATATATATGTGTAAGAACTGAATATATATGCGTAAGAACTGAATATATATGCTTAAGAACGGAATATATATGCTAAGAACGGAATATATATGCTTAAGAACGGAATATATATGCGTAAGAACGGAATATATATGCGTAAGAACGGAATATATATGCGTAAGAACGGAATATATATGCGTAAGAACGGAATATATGCGTAAGAACGGAATATCTATGCGTAAGAACGAAATATATATGCGTAAGAACGGAATATATTTGTGTAAGAACTGAATATATATGTGTAAGAACTGAATATATATGTGTAAGAACTGAATATATATGCGTAAGAACTGAATATATATGTGTAAGAACTGAATATATATGCGTAAGAACTGAATATATATGTGTAAGAACTGAATATATATGCGTAAGAACTGAATATATGCGTAAGAACTGAATATATATGCGTAAGAACGAAATATATATTTGAAAGAACTGAATATATATGTGTAAGAAATGAATATATATGTGTAAAACTGAATATATATGCGTAAGAACTGAATATATATGTGTAAGAACTGAATATATATGCGTAAGAACGGAATATATATGTGTAAGAACTGAATATATATGCGTAAGAACTAAATATATATGTGTAAGAACTGAGTATATGCGTAAGAACTGAATATATATGTGTAAGAACGGAATATATATTTGTAAGAACTGAATATATATGTGTAAGAACTGAATATATATGTGTAAGAACTGAATATATATGTGTAAGAACTGAATATATATGTGTAAGAACTGAATATATATGTGTAAGAACGGAGTATATATGCGTAAGAACTGAATATATGCGTAAGAACCGAATATATGCGAAAAAACGGAATATATATGCGTAAGAACGGAATATATATGCGTAAGAACGGAATATATATGGGTAAGAACTGAATATATATGTGTAAGAACTGACTATATATGTGTAAGAACTGAATATATATGCGTAAGAACTGAATATATATGCGTAAGAACGGAATATATATGTGTAAGAACGGAATATATATGCGAAAGAATGGAATATATATGTGTAAGAACTGAATATATATGTGTAAGTACTGAATATATATGCTTAAGAACGGAATATATAGGTGTAAGAACTGAATATATATTTGTAAGAACGGAATATATATGCGTAAGAACGGAATATATATGCGTAAGAACGGAATATATATGCGTAAGAACGGAATATATATACGTAAGAACGGAATATATATGCGTAAGAACGGAATATATATACTTAAGAACGGAATATATGTGTAAGAACTGAAAAAAATGCGTAAGAACGGAATATATATGCGTAAGAATGGAATATTTATGTGTAAGAACTGAATATATATGTGTAAGCACTGAATATATATGTGTAAGAACTGAAGATATATGTGTAAGAACTGAATATATATGAGTAAGAACGGAATATATATGTGTAAGAACTGAATATATATGCGTAAGAACAGAATATATATGTGTAAGAACTGAATATATATGCGTAAGAACTGAATATATGCGTAAGAACTGAATTTATATGCGTAAGAACGGAATATATATTTGAAAGAACTGAATATATATGTGTAAGAACTGAATATATATGTGTAAAACTGAATATATATGTGTAAGAACTGAATATATATGTGTAAGAACTGAATATGTATGCGTAAGAACGGAATATATATGTGTAAGAACTGAATATATATGCGTAAGAACTGAATATATATGTGTAAGAACTGAATATATGCGTAAGAACTGAATATATATGCGTAAGAACGGAATATATATTTGTAAGAACTGAATATATATGTGTAAGAACTGAATATATATGTGTAAGAATTGAATATATATGTGTAAGAACTGAATATATATGTGTAAGATATGAATATATATGTGTAAGAACGGAGTATATATGCGTAAGAATTGAAAATATGCGTAAGAACCGAATATATGCGAAAAAACGGATTATATATGCGTAAGAACGGAATATATATGCGTAAGAACGGAATATATATGCGTAAGAACTGAATATATATGTGTAAGAACTGACTATATATGTGTAAGAACTGAATATATATGCGTAAGAACGGAATATATATGTGTAAGAACGGAATATATATGCGAAAGAATGGAATATACATGTGTAAGAATTGAATATATATGTGTAAGAACTGAATATATATTTGTAAGTACTGAATATATATGCGTAAGAACGGAATATATATGTGTAAGAACTGAATATATATTTGTAAGTACTGAATATGTATGTGTAAGAACGGAATATATATGCGTAAGTACTTAATATATATGTGTAAGAACTGAATATATATGTGTAAGAACTGAATATATATGTGTAAGAACTGAATATATATGTGTAAGAACTGAATATATATGTGTAAGAACGGAGTATATATGCGTAAGAACTGAATATATGCGTAAGAACCGAATATATGCGAAAAAACGGAATATATATGCGTAAGAACGGAATATTTATGCGTAAGAACGGAATATTTATGCGTAAGAATTGAATATATGCGTAAGAACCGAATATATGCGAAAAAACGGAATATATATGCGTAAGAACGGAATATATATGCGTAAGAACGGAATAAATATGCGTAAGAACTGAATATATATGTGTAAGAACTGACTATATATGTATAAGAACTGAATATATATGCGTAAGAACGGAATATATATGTGTAAGAACGGAATATATATGCGAAAGAATGGAATATATATGTGTAAGAACTGAATATATATGTGTAAGAACTGAATATATATTTGTAAGTACTGAATATATATGCGTAAGAACGGAATATATATGTGTAAGAACTGAATATATATTTGTAAGTACTGAATATATATGTGTAAGAACGGAATATATATGCGTAAGAACTGAATATATATGTGTAAGAACTGAATATATATGCGTTATAACTGAATATATGCGTAAGAACTGAATATATATGCGTAAGAACGGAATATATATTTGTAAGAACGGAATATATATGCGAAAGAATGGAATATATATGTGTAAGAACTGAATATATATGTGTAAGAACTGAATATATATGTGTAAGGACTGAATATATATGCGTAAGAACGGAATATATATATGTTACAACTGAATATATATGTGTAAGTACTGAATATATATGTGTAAGAACTGAATATATATTTGTATGAACGGAATATATATGCGTAAGAACTGAATATATATGTGTAAGAACTGAATATATATGTGTAAGAACAGAATATATAAGTGTAAGAACTGAATATATATATGTGTAAGAACTGAATATATATGCATAAGAACGGAATATATATGAGTAAGAACGGAATATATATGCCTAAGAACTGAATATATATGCGTAAGAACGGAATATATATGCGTAAAAACGGAATATATATGCATAAGAACTGAATATATATGCGTAAGAACTGAATATATATGCGTAAGAACTGAATATATATGCGTAAGAATGGAATATATATGTGTAAGAACTGAAAATATATGTGTAAGAACGGAATATATATGCGAAAGAATGGAATATATATGTGTAAGAACTGAATATATATGTGTAAGAACTGAATATATATGCCTAAGAACGGAATATATATTTGTAAGAACTGAATATATAAGTGTAAGTACTGAATATATATGTGTAAGAACTGAATATATATGTGTAAGAACTGAATATATATGCGTAAGAACTGAATATATATGCTTAAGAACGGAATATATATGCGCAAGAACGGAATATATATGCGTAAGAACAAAATATATATGCGTAAGAACGGAATATATATGCGTAAGAACGGAATATATATGCGTAAGAACGGAATATCTATGCGTAAGAACGAAATATATATGCGTAAGAACGGAATATATTTGTGTAAGAACTGAATATATATGTGTAAGAACTGAATATATATGTGTAAGAACTGAATATATATGCGTAAGAACTGAATATATATGTGTAAGAACTGAATATATATGCGTAAGAACTGAATATATATGTGTAAGAACTGAATATATATGCGTAAGAACTGAATATATGCGTAAGAACTGAATATATATGCGTAAGAACGAAATATATATGTGTAAGAAATGAATATATATGTGTAAAACTGAATATATATGTGTAAGAACTGAATATATATGTGTAAGAACTGAATATATATGCGTAAGAACGGAATATATATGTGTAAGAACTGAATATATATGCGTAAGAACTAAATATATATGTGTAAGAACTGAATATATGCGTAAGAACTGATTATATATGTGTAAGAACGGAATATATATTTGTAAGAACTGAATATATATGTGTAAGAACTGAATATATATGTGTAAGAACTGAATATATATGTTTAAGAACTGAATATATATGTGTAAGAACTGAATATATATGTGTAAGAACGGAGTATATATGCGTAAGAACTGAATATATGCGTAAGAACCGAATATATGCGAAAAAACGGAATATATATGAGTAAGATCGGAATATATATGCGTAAGAACGGAATATATATGGGTAAGAACTGAATATATATGTGTAAGAACTGACTATATATGTGTAAGAACTCAATATATATGTGTAAGAACTGAATATATATGCGAAAGAACGGAATATATATGTGTAAGAACGGAATATATATGCGAAAGAATGGAATATATATGTGTAAGAACTGAATATATATATGTAAGAACTGAATATATATGTGTAAGTACTGAATATATATGCTTAAGAACGGAATATATAGGTGTAAGAACTGAATATATATTTGTAAGAACGGAATATATATGCGTAAGAACGGAATATATATGCGTAAGAACGGAATATATATGCGTAAGAACGGAATATATATACGTAAGAACGGAATATATATGCGTAAGAACGGAATATATATACTTAAGAACGGAATATATATGTGTAAGAACTGAAAATATATGCGTAAGAACGGAATATATATGCGTAAGAATGGAATATTTATGTGTAAGAACTGAATATATTTATGTAAGCACTGAATATATATGTGTAAGAACTGAATATATATGTGTAAGAACTGAATATATATGAGTAAGAACGGAATATATATGTGTAAGAACTGAATATATATGCGTAAGAACAGAATATATATGTGTAAGAACTGAATATATATGCGTAAGAACTGAATATATGCGTAAGAACTGAATTTATATGCGTAAGAACGGAATATATATTTGAAAGAACTGAATATATATGTGTAAGAACTGAATATATATGTGTAAAACTGAATAAATATGTGTAAGAACTGAATATATATGTGTAAGAACTGAATATGTATGCGTAAGAACGGAATATATATGTGTAAGAACTGAATATATATGCGTAAGAACTGAATATATATGTGTAAGAACTGAATATATGCGTTAGAACTGAATATATATGCGTAAGAACGGAATATATATTTGTAAGAACTGAATATATATGTGTAAGAACTGAATATATATGTGTAAGAATTGAATATATATGTGTAAGAACTGAATATATATGTGTAAGATATGAATATATATGTGTAAGAACGGAGTATATATGCGTAAGAATTGAAAATATGCGTAAGAACAGAATATATGCGAAAAAACGGAATATATATGCGTAAGAACGGAATATATATGCGTAAGAACGGAATATATATGCGTAAGAACTGAATATATATGTGTAAGAACTGACTATGTATGTGTAAGAACTGACTATATATGTATAAGAACTGAATATATATGCGTAAGAACGGAATATATATGTGTAAGAACGGAATATATATGCGAAAGAATGGAATATATATGTGTAAGAACTGAATATATATGTGTAAGAACTGAATATATATTTGTAAGTACTGAATATATATGCGTAAGAACGGAATATATATGTGTAAGAACTGAATATATATTTGTAAGTACTGAATATATATGTGTAAGAACGGAATATATATGCGTAAGAACTGAATATATATGTGTAAGAACTGAATATATATGCGTTATAACTGAATATATGCGTAAGAACTGAATATATATGCGTAAAAACGGAATATATATTTGTAAGAACGGAATATATATGCGAAAGAATGGAATATATATGTGTAAGAACTGAATATATATGTGTAAGAACTGAATATATATGTGTAAGGACTGAATATATATGCGTAAGAACGGAATATATATATGTTACAACTGAATATATATGTGTAAGTACTGAATATATATGTGTAAGAACTGAATATATATTTGTATGAACGGAATATATATGCGTAAGAACTGAATATATATGTGTAAGAACTGAATATATATGTGTAAGAACAGAATATATAAGTGTAAGAACTGAATATATATATGTGTAAGAACTGAATATATATGCATAAGAACGGAATATATATGAGTAAGAACGGAATATATATGCCTAAGAACTGAATATATATGCGTAAGAACGGAATATATATGCGTAAAAACGGAATATATATGCATAAGAACTGAATATATATGCGTAAGAACTGAATATATATGCGTAAGAACTGAATATATATGCGTAAGAATGGAATATATATGTGTAAGAACTGAAAATATATGTGTAAGAACGGAATATATATGCGAAAGAATGGAATATATATGTGTAAGAACTGAATATATATGTGTAAGAACTGAATATATATGCCTAAGAACGGAATATATATTTGTAAGAACTGAATATATAAGTGTAAGTACTGAATATATATGTGTAAGAACTGAATATATATGTGTAAGAACTGAATATATATGCGTAAGAACTGAATATATATGCTTAAGAACGGAATATATATGCGCAAGAACGGAATATATATGCGTAAGAACAAAATATATATGCGTAAGAACGGAATATATATGCGTAAGAACGGAATATATATGCGTAAGAACGGAATATCTATGCGTAAGAACGAAATATATATGCGTAAGAACGGAATATATTTGTGTAAGAACTGAATATATATGTGTAAGAACTGAATATATATGTGTAAGAACTGAATATATATGCGTAAGAACTGAATATATATGTGTAAGAACTGAATATATATGCGTAAGAACTGAATATATATGTGTAAGAACTGAATATATATGCGTAAGAACTGAATATATGCGTAAGAACTGAATATATATGCGTAAGAACGAAATATATATGTGTAAGAAATGAATATATATGTGTAAAACTGAATATATATGTGTAAGAACTGAATATATATGTGTAAGAACTGAATATATATGCGTAAGAACGGAATATATATGTGTAAGAACTGAATATATATGCGTAAGAACTAAATATATATGTGTAAGAACTGAATATATGCGTAAGAACTGATTATATATGTGTAAGAACGGAATATATATTTGTAAGAACTGAATATATATGTGTAAGAACTGAATATATATGTGTAAGAACTGAATATATATGTTTAAGAACTGAATATATATGTGTAAGAACTGAATATATATGTGTAAGAACGGAGTATATATGCGTAAGAACTGAATATATGCGTAAGAACCGAATATATGCGAAAAAACGGAATATATATGAGTAAGATCGGAATATATATGCGTAAGAACGGAATATATATGGGTAAGAACTGAATATATATGTGTAAGAACTGACTATATATGTGTAAGAACTCAATATATATGTGTAAGAACTGAATATATATGCGAAAGAACGGAATATATATGTGTAAGAACGGAATATATATGCGAAAGAATGGAATATATATGTGTAAGAACTGAATATATATATGTAAGAACTGAATATATATGTGTAAGTACTGAATATATATGCTTAAGAACGGAATATATAGGTGTAAGAACTGAATATATATTTGTAAGAACGGAATATATATGCGTAAGAACGGAATATATATGCGTAAGAACGGAATATATATGCGTAAGAACGGAATATATATACGTAAGAACGGAATATATATGCGTAAGAACGGAATATATATACTTAAGAACGGAATATATATGTGTAAGAACTGAAAATATATGCGTAAGAACGGAATATATATGCGTAAGAATGGAATATTTATGTGTAAGAACTGAATATATTTATGTAAGCACTGAATATATATGTGTAAGAACTGAATATATATGTGTAAGAACTGAATATATATGAGTAAGAACGGAATATATATGTGTAAGAACTGAATATATATGCGTAAGAACAGAATATATATGTGTAAGAACTGAATATATATGCGTAAGAACTGAATATATGCGTAAGAACTGAATTTATATGCGTAAGAACGGAATATATATTTGAAAGAACTGAATATATATGTGTAAGAACTGAATATATATGTGTAAAACTGAATAAATATGTGTAAGAACTGAATATATATGTGTAAGAACTGAATATGTATGCGTAAGAACGGAATATATATGTGTAAGAACTGAATATATATGCGTAAGAACTGAATATATATGTGTAAGAACTGAATATATGCGTTAGAACTGAATATATATGCGTAAGAACGGAATATATATTTGTAAGAACTGAATATATATGTGTAAGAACTGAATATATATGTGTAAGAATTGAATATATATGTGTAAGAACTGAATATATATGTGTAAGATATGAATATATATGTGTAAGAACGGAGTATATATGCGTAAGAATTGAAAATATGCGTAAGAACAGAATATATGCGAAAAAACGGAATATATATGCGTAAGAACGGAATATATATGCGTAAGAACGGAATATATATGCGTAAGAACTGAATATATATGTGTAAGAATTGACTATGTATGTGTAAGAACTGAATATATATGCGTAAGAACGGAATATATATGTGTAAGAACGGAATATATATGCGAAAGAATGGAATATATATGTGTAAGAATTGAATATATATGTGTAAGAACTGAATATATATTTGTAAGTACTGAATATATATGCGTAAGAACGGAATATATATGTGTAAGAACTGAATATATATTTGTAAGTACTGAATATATATGTGTAAGAACGGAATATATATGCGTAAGTACTGAATATATATGTG